>JAQZBX010114307.1:0-10454 GCA_029593785.1 Cabassous unicinctus
TGAGGCCCCGGGTTCGCTTCCCAGGGCCTCCTTGCGAGGGGCTGATGCAGCGGGACCTCACAGCAAGGGAGAGATAAGCAGACACGGAGAAGACACACAGCGAATGGACACAGCAAGCACAAGCAGCAAGGGGGGGATAAATAAATAAATAAATAAATCTAAAAAAAAAGGACTAAAGCGAAAAGAAAAAAAGAAAAAAAAAAAAACACCATAGGACTATACAACACAGTGAACCTTAATGTAAACTATGGTTTATAACTGATAGTACAATTATAATAATATTGTTTCACAATTTGTAACAAAGGTACCACACTAATGTAAAGTGTTAATAATAAAGAAAACTGTGGGGGCTGGGGGTGAGGGTATATGGAAATTCTGTATATTCTGTATGTTTTCTCTATAAACCTATAACTTCTCTAATTAAATAAAAAGGGGGAATATATATTATTATTGCCACTATTTATAAATGTACTTATTTATTTGTTTTTAAAATGTATTTAATTTTTGTGGGGAAATATACCTGAAAACTCTTGAACTACAAAAACTCCAGCATCTTTAATACTTTCCTATTCTTAAGAACTAGGCAAAACTTAAATGGGAGAAACTCTATATTACAGTGATGCAGGGGGAAGGATTATGTTTTCTGGTTTAGAGTCTTCCATAGTATGAGTAGCTGTAGGAAGCAGACATTTTCCAAAGAAACAGAAGAATGAAAAAGCATATCCAACAAAAATAACCACCTCAAACTCAAACTCTGACTTAGCTCATTTTCAAGCATACATTTTATTTTAACATATTGCAGAAGATGGAAAGGAATTACAGCTGGCAAGAAATAAAGAGGTCGGAGGATGTGTGACACAGTTACAAGAGGGATAATATGGACAAAATCCCTGTTTGCATTCTTAGCCCAAATACCTGAAACTGACATCAGACTGCAGCATTTGACAATATCTTACTAAATTAAAGTCGTTGATATGCTTCAGGTTTTGTAATAAAGTCATGAGATGTAGTAAGTAATGCCATCATCAACTGCATTTCTGCCTTTTTTTCTTAAATTGGAGATACTGGAGCGACATCAATTAGCAAGAAATACTCTTTCTTAATAAAGTCTTTCATTTAACTTTCTTCTGTACTTAAAAATGAAAATATACTTGGTTTCACGAAATTTAACTATTTGCGATCCATTTGCTAAAGGATGTCAATTCCACAATTAAATACACACACATGTTCATATATATATAATACCTTATAAACATCTTCCTATTGTGTAGTTTTAAGAAAATGTTTAGGGTAGTAAAGACTGAATGACAGTTTAGGAATATTTTATCTTAAGTGCTCATCATTTTTTTAAAAATTCATAATTTTGGAAGAGGGAGACTAAAGACATTTAGAGTTTTTCCCCCTCAGAGTTGCATATCCATATAACAGATTATAACCAAATGTAATTTGAGATAAAAGGTCCACTGACCCCAGAATATCTCCCCTATAGCCAGTTTTGGAGCCTAAAATTTCCAACTGTTAGAACCATTCTTTTGGGTTAAGGGAGTAGCCCCATAAAACCTTAGTTTTCCTCTTGTGTTTTGCTAAGATTGAGTTAGAAGGAAAGGATTGGGTATGTTTTTATGAGTCTCGGTGGAGACCCCAGAGGAGGAGGGGAAAGTGGGCATACTTAGTAGAAGAGAAGGGAGATCGTCCCCTACAATTATGAAATGTCCACCAAAGTGGAAGCTGTATTTAAAACTGAGAGTACCATATTTATCTCAGTTGTGAAATGGATATAACAAGAAAGAGAAAGTCATTCACGATCCCTTTCTGTCTCCTTTCATGTCTCTTTTTGAGCATGATGCCAAAGTGTGTGCAGAATAACCTGGCACTTTGGCTTTCTCCACAGTCTGGGGGTAGAGTCCAGAAAAGAGCCTAGTTGAATTCTCAGATGGGTTCTTGGCAAGAACACAGGGTGGCTTTATACAGCTTGTCTTGGATACTTTTCACGAAGTGTCTGAAAGAAAAGGGAGGATTTGTGGACCTGATTAAAACAAGGAAGTAACCCAGTGACTTAAAGAGGGCGTTGTGGAATTTGAATCCTAAAATGAAGCCCTCCATCATTGGGTTTTCAGCCATGGGAATAACCAGTTGCTTCATTGTGTGTTTTGTCAAAGTGCCTTTGCCATGTGGGCTGCCTGATGGTTACCTGCTGCCTCTTTTTATAGACTCTGTGTCCTTTGTTGTTGCTCGGCTGGTCAAACATATGTAACAGTGCCCTGGGGCTCTGCACATGCCCTCAGGGAGCTAAGTGCTGCCAGATGTGGGGAGCAAGGGGTTGATTCTCATGGCCATAATTTCAATAGCTAATTTTGCCTGTTTTCTTTTGGTTTGGGGTTTCTTTTTAAAGAAAAATCCATTTGGAATTGGATTTTTTCCCCTTTAATTTGCAGTGCTACCTCTAATCTCCCAGCCCCTCCCTTCCCCCAAAATGATGAAAGTGTGAGGAGAAAAGGATGGAGAAGAGAGGTGATTCATTAAGTCTGGATGACTAATGTTTTTAGTTTATGATTAAAAATTAGTAAAATGTTTTTCTTTTGCTGGATTCTGACCCCTACTTTTATTTTATTTGAAAGTGCAATTAAGCTTCACTGATTCATTGTTTTGTGTAGAAATCATTTAGATAGAAATAGACAATATTTTAGATGAGAATCTTTTAGATAGAAATTTTATGTAAGCTCTGATTAAGAACACCGAATCTGTAGTTCAAAGCTCTAGGTTTTTAACTCATTATTCTGAAAACAGTTTCTGTAAATTCTGAAAGTTTGTTCTGAAAAAAGAATTTCTTTTTTCAAGTTTTCAAGTTTTCCTGTATGAACTAAACCTCAGGATACCAACTAGTTGATGAAAGATGTTTCTCTTTATAGAAGTATCCGTCAACAAATGAAGGACTGATAGGATCACCATTTGGCAAACCCCTAATGAAATAATGGATGTAGGCACTAACCATCAGAGGCTGCTCACATCGTGAAAAGAGAAACAGCTGTGAGAACATACACCACCTATTAAATATTCTTGCCCCCAAAACTGAATTTGAATCAGATCAAGTCTCCAGTCTATTTGACAGGAAAGACGAGGGACCAAGAAACAAGTTAAATGACATACCATTGAGGTACAATTAGCACATCCCAGAATGTTTGAAATGCTAAGGACAAATTCCTTTCTTTAACAAATAAATTGCAAGGAAATACTTAAAAGGGAGAAGAGGAATTAATTATTAAAACAGACATAAGAGACCTATCAGTCAAATGCAATGTGTAAACTTTATTTGGATCCTATTTTAACAAACCATTTATTTAATTTTTAAAAATTAAGAGAGGGGAGATAAGCAGACACAGAGAAGACACGCAGCAAATGGACACAGCAACACAAGCAGCAAGGGGGGGATAAATAAATAAAATAAATAAATCTTTAAAAAAAAAAAAATTAAGAGAAAACCAGGGGGCTTTCTGAAGACTAAATATTTGATGATATTAAGAAATTTGTTAATTTTTTAAAGGTGTGATGGTGTTATTAAATTGTTAAAAGGAGTCCTGAAATGTTTACAGATGATGTCTGGGATTGGCTTCAAAATAATTCCGTGGGAAGAGTAGAAGGTTAAAAATGAAACAAATGAAAGAAGGTTAAAAATGAAACAAGTTTAACAAATTTTTTAAGCTGGTTGATGGGTACATGGGGATTTGTTATACTAATCTGTCTACTTTTACGTATGTTTGAAATTTTCTACAATACAAAGTTTTTTTTGTTTTTTTGTTTTTGTCTTAAAAACAGGAATTTATTGATTCACAGATTTTAGAGGTTAGAAATCCAAAATCAAGATACTAGAAATATCAGGCTTTTTTCCAAAATCTGAAATGTTCTGACTGTGGCTTGCTGAAATCCATAATCTCTGAATTTTTCCCATGACAATCTTCTTTCTCCTCATTTGTCTTCTAGTGACTGACTGTATCTGAATTTCCTGTGCTTATGAGGCCTTCAGTTATAAAGGATTAAGACTCACCCTGATTCAATTAATAATCTAATAATAACTACAAAGATCCCATTTCAAATGAGTTCACACCCATAGGAACAAGGGTTAAGATATGAACATGTCTTCTGGGAGGCTTGGTTCAAACCCCAAAAACATTTATCTATCTATCTATTTATCTCTCTATCTATCTATCATCTATCATCTATCTATCATTATCTATCGATTATCATGTACCTATCTAAATTTACATATAGGTGTGTTTTAAGAATATCTATTTCTTTTCACTGTTGTTCTTGTCTATTTCTCTCACAAAATAATGTTCATTTGATTGCAGTAGTGTTCTATCAAGACTTAAAACCTACCAAGTTACAATAGTATTATTACTTTTAAAACTATAGTTAGTTATTTTTATATATTTATTTTTCAATATAAGTTCCCAAGGAATTCCTGATGAGAATGCACTTCACTTCAACAAGATGCCTCACTCCTTGTTTTCTCAGTAATGGTAACTTCCACCATTCTTTGTCTTTCAATATCCCCAGTACACATATCTAGCTTCTGAATGCATCTCTTGTCTATGTGTATGTGTGGGGGGTACAATACAAAGTTTTAAAAAGTAGGCTTAGATTTGAGTCCCAGATCTGCGACTTTTAACTTTGTGGTGTTGAGCAAATTTCTTAACCTCCTAAGTCTTACGGTTTCCTCCCTGTAAAATACGTATATGAATATCTTCCCAGTTTACCTTATACAGACTGTTGGACCAAATTAAATAATATGTATGAAATTCCATTGTAAATTACTACAAACATGTCTGTTATTTTATTATTTTAAAGCTCCTACAAGGATACCATTTTCTTGCTAAGAAAACTTTGTTGTTTTTGAACTAGAACAAATATATGTCACTATTACAAGGAGGTAAGAATATAGTGATGCATGAGAAATATACAATTAATGTAACTTTTGGACTGTAGTTAACAGCAATATTGTAATATTCTTGCATCAATGTCAAAGGTATTATATCAACTCTAAGCATCAATAATAGGGGGTATGGGATCCTTTCTTTTGGACAAAGGAAAACTTTCAAAGGTTTACTGGGGCAAAGACTACACAACTACAATGACTACAAAGTGAGAGCCACTGAGTGTACACTTTGGATAGAATGTACAAGGCATGGGACTGTATAACACAGTGAACCGTGTGATGGAAGATGGACTGTGGTTAACAGTACAGATATGAGAGTGTTCTCTCATAAACAGTAACAAAGGTACACTACTAATACATAGTGTTAATAATAGGGGGTGTATGGAAAAAATATACCAAATGTACACTATGGACAATAGTTAGTGGTAATAGTCTGATGTTCTTTCATAATCTGTAACAAATATTCCAGAACAATGTAAGGTATTGGTGGAGGAGTGATGTACGAGAATTTTGCATGTTATGCGTGATTGTTTTGTAAGCTCACAACTTCTCTAATTTAAAAAAAGTAGTTTTTTTCTTTTTCAGCAAGCAGTATAGTTATGTTTACATTATGTCAATTATAAAGCACAGGAATAAGAACATAATTATTTATTAACTAGTTTGTAGTAATAGAATAGTTATAAGAATTCCATTTTTAAAATTTGCCATGTCAAATACAATTTTCCCATAACCTACCTAGTCAATTAATTATAGTATAAGCCATCATGCTCTCAATGTTTTTCACTGTATAGTTTTAAAAATTATTAATTATTTCTGATTTCTTATTTTCCTTAATTTAAACATTGCTTTATTAAAAAACATTAATAAATATTTTAAATTACTTGAATCACAGTATGTAGAGGCTTGATTGTTAGAATGTTTCTTTTTGTTTGTTTTCTAGTTCTGGCCTTGCCCTTCTTCCCTCCTTCCCTCCCTGCCTACCTCTCTTCTTCCTTCCCTCCTTCCTTCCTTCCTTTCTCTCCTTCCACCCACCTCCCTCCTTCCCTCTCTTTCTTCTTCCCTTCCTTCTTTCTGCCCTTCCTCCATTCTTCTCTCTCTTCCAGCATTTATTGTCAAATATAATATATACAGAGAAACATGTGTAAAACAAATGTACAGTTTAATGAGTCATCATAATGCTAACTACTGTTTAACTACTGTGCAAGTCAACAAAATTAGAATATTGCCAACACCTCAGAAGACCCCTGCATTGCTCCTTCCCAGCCCTAATCTCTTCCTTTCCCCATGTAAACACTATTCTCCTTTAAGAGTGTTTACTTCCTTGCTTTTCTTTATAGTTTTATCCCCTATATATAGATTCCTAAGAAGTATGGTTCAATTCTGCCTGCTTTTGAACTTTATATAAATGGAATCATACATACTTAGGTATCCTTTTTTGTGTGTCTGCCTTTGTTATCATCCATATTGCTGTCTGCAGAGGTAGTTCATTCATTATAGTTGCTGTATACTTTTCCATTTTATGACTTAACCATAATGTATCCATTCTACTATTGATGGACATTTAGGTTTTTTCCTCTTTCTTCTATTACAAATGTTCTTGTGCATGTCTTTTGGTGCACCTGTGTATGCATTTCTCTTGGATATGAGTGAACTAGTGACTGCATACTGACAACCAGTTTTCCAGAGTGGTGGTATAATTAATCTCTTTCTAGTAGTTCTTACTGGCCCACATCCTCATCTATATTTGGTATTGGCAGGCTTTTAAAGTACTTTCTTTAAAACTATTATTAGTAAAAACAACGTAGATAAAATAAGTTTACTGTTGCCTATTATCCATATATATTATAATTTAAAAGTCTGGGCTTTATTGTTTATGGTGTGGGTGTGTATATGTGTGTGTATATGTAGAAAAATATTTTGGAGGTACATGAACTTTTTTTGGGTATTAATGTCTAATTGCTAAATTACATCTTTCTTCTAACTACTACTCTGGAAACCAGAAAAAAAAAAGTATAACTCTTAAAAAGGGGGGAGATCATCTTTGTACCTTGTTCAATCATAGTGCTATTAAAATTATAATGAGCAATAGCTCAACTTATTAACCACTATGCGACTGGAGCTGTGCTAATTGGCACTTAATACATATGAACTCATTTAATCCTTACAACAATCTTTACTAATATTATTCCCATTTTTTTAATAGGTGAGGAAATTGGGACACAGAGAGGTTAGCTTACGGATGGTCAACAGCTAGTAAATCATAGCACTGGAACTGAACCTAGACAGTCCAGCTCCACTGGCTCCATCTAAGCTATGTAACGTATCTAGACCACCTGCCTCTATTGGTGACCTCAGGATAGAGTGACAGTAGTCCTCCAGAGCCACAGTGTTTCCTATCAAGATGCCTGTGCTAGGGCTAGAGATGTTCTTTCTGAAGCAAAGGGCATCTTTCTGTTGTAAGGGGATTCGCATGAACTTCCAAACAATGACTTGCTTCCTTTCATAGAAGCTAGAAGAAGCTGAAGCTACATAAGGATCCTGGGCTTTTGGGCTGGTCCAAGTGTTCTGGGCCTTCTCCTCTTCTGCTCCAGTGTTTTCAGCAACATTCAGCCCCCATCCCCTCTCTAGTTGGAGCCTGAGAGAAAGAGGCTGGAATTGGGAGGTGGGAAGTAGAGTGGAATTTTCCCAGTATTTTTGCTCTCCCTAATTGTCCAACAATGTGGAACTCATTTTCTTTAGAAATCACATTGTAAATGGCAGTGACATTCCTAGGCTAGTTCAAAAAATCTATTACGTAGCTAAAATACTAGGTGCTTGCAGCTGAATTGTTTCCTAGCTTTTTGTTTTCATTGCAAATGTGTAGTATTTCAGTTCTATTAAAGATAAATGGGCTAGCCTGAGAACTTAGCCACATTGTTTATATAGGAAAAATGCATTCCAAAGAGCTAAGACCATGTATTTATATTAGTGTGGGACTTTATCAATAGTACAGATCATGGTCTACCTGAATACTCTGCTCCAAGGAAACTGTACAGTATGCATTTGTTTTTTAAGGGTAAAGTGAAAAAAAGCTTCTCTGGTAAGATAGGGAATAATTTTCTATAGATACACTGTGATGAGAACCAAATTTTAATTAGTCAAGATAGGTAAAAATTCCAGCATAACAGAAACTTCATCTGTTTTTCATTTGTCCCATATGGAGCTAAGATAGGGCTTTTGTTTACCAACCCATCTAAAACACTGAGATATATTAATGCAGCTACCTGAACCGCTTGTAGATTTTCAGACTTTTGTGGCAAAAGGAATGATAATTATCTGCTTCAGGCTATAGGCTAGAATAATTCAAAAGGAAATGTGCATCACTAATACAGCAGAACTCATAAATTCTCTGTGTCAGTTGCCACTTGTGGCTGAAAATTGCAGGCATGCTGGTGAGCTAGAGGCAAAAAGACTGGAGTTACATAATATTTATGAGCTCTGAAGTTAGTCATCACCAAACCCAAATATCACCCGTCTTTCTGATTACTCAGTAAAGTCAGTATCATCCAGTCACAGCAGTGCAGTTAAGGACAGGGCAGATTTGATAGTGATGAAATATCAGTTACAAATACAAAGTCTGTCCATTTTATTCCATCGGTACTGCCGCCACAGGGTTCACAGCCTTGGGGATACACTAGCCCCAAAATATTCTACCTGAGGGGCGCCGTACTCTTCTGCAAAAATCTGATTGCCACCTAAGGTTTTATAAAGCAAAGGTGGAAATGGGACTTCACTCGTTTTGTAGTGTTGCCCCAACCTTCCATTGTTTAACTTTGGTGAAGACTTCCTGCCTCTCTGAACGAATTTCAGATCCCAGCTAGCACCTTCTATCATACTGTACTCAGAAACAATTGTGTTAGCACCTGTGCTCTCTGGGCTCTAGCGGACTTGAGGAGTTGGACTTGTGTAGCATGAGTAGCTAAAACCCTGGGACGCAATATCATTCCCAAGATGCACACGTGGCTGTGAACTGCGAGTTAGAAACACAGGAATTTCTTTTCGATTTTGAACTCTGAGAAGCACTAGTCCTGGGGCTGTTCCTGGCTTACCACCCAAGAGCACTTCAGGTCGATGCCCATTTTAAATGCTTTGGGTTTTGTTTTGTTTTTCCACGTATAAACAGAGTGTCCCAAATTCAAAACTTCCTATATTTCTTAGAATTCTTTAGGAAAGACAATTGCTTTTAGTACTGGATCAAATATTTTTTGAACTTTTTATTATTGAAGTTTTCAAGCAAACGTAAAAGTAGAGAAAATGGTATAATGCACTCCCCTGTGCACACCCATGGATCAGATATTTTTAATGGAGAAAAAGTCACTTTTTTATCTGTCAACTGTATGACATGGTGACTCTAAACCTGTGGGTAGAGTTGGAGTTGTGGAATTCATGGAGAAAAATGCATCAGGAGAGTACTTAGCCTAAAGGAATAATAGAGGGTTTTCCCCATTCTACAACTTTTAAGACATATTGCTCTTCCCAAGCAAAAATCAGAGTATTAGAGGATTCTAGGAACTAGAGCTGCACAGTCTTGTTCAATAGACTGGCAGGTTAGTTTTAAATAATTTTGTTTAAATTTCTTTACTTTTATTTACTGCTATAAGCTTAGGGGAGTTTTTAAAATTGACAGGGGGAGTGGATGTAGCCCAAGTGGTTGAGCATGTGCTTCCCATGTATGAGGTCCCGATTCAATCTCCCGAACCTCCTAAAAACAAAAGAAAACAAACAACAAACAGAGCGAAACCCACTCAGGGGAGCTGGTCCCAGGTTCAATCCCCAGCCCCGGTACCTCAAAAAAAAAATTTTTTTTAATTGACTGTGCTATTTGCTCAGTGTATTCAGGCCCTCGTGTGTCTATAGCCACAGTTCCATTTGTTCAAGGGCTGAATCTGGGCCCCGGACCCCTAGCACTGAAAAGATATGGTTGCCCCAACCCAACACAGACACATAATTCAAAACAGTAACAAGACTGAACTGTAGAATGAGAAGAAATAAGTGTAAAATAAGAATAAGTTAATGTTTCAAAGTTATTTTCCCTCCACTATGATTAGGTCATTGCTTTTCGGGGAAATATTTTAAATATTTCTCTACCCTTCTTTTAGGGTGCCTTTACTCTGCTGGCATCTCCGGCACCTGTCAGCCTGCCCAGTCCAGCACTTTCTACTTGGGAAGAGGGAGGGTGACATTCAGGAAGAGGGAAGGTAAGAGAGGGGTGTGGTTGGCACTGATGGAGAGGAAAGTCTACTTAATGCCAGCCAGTCCTAACTCACTTCTCTACTATGGAGATGTTGGGGGCAATGTCGAATGAATACAACTGTCATGGCCGTCTCTACCTCCTTCTTCTTCTTCTTCTTCTTCTTCTTCTTAAAATAGCATATCCTGTTACTGTTCGCGCCACAATGTTCGCGCGCGCGCGAATAGTCACCATCTCTACCACGCCTAGCAACTCAAATTACCCAATCATGTATCGACACCTAAGCCTTAA
>JAQZBX010114308.1:0-10026 GCA_029593785.1 Cabassous unicinctus
TTCAATTTCATAAGAATAATGTTCATAAGTACAATCATCAATATCAAGGGCATGGCATAATGGTCTGTCCTCCTAAAATCTGAGAAAGCTGTGGTTAGTGAAAAAAAAAAGCAACCATAACTTACCTATTTTTTTAAATGTAGCAGTCTAAATTTTCAAAAATAATTATTTTTATTCCATGTAAATATCATTAATTATAAAATGAAATTCACTGTAAGCTTAGCAATTTAAGATTATATATTTTGAGTCATTAAGCGCTCCATTCCAAGGAAGCAAAAATGGTTTTATTTTTCTATTTTGTATGTATCATTTCTGATGCATCCTTTCATTATATTTAGAAGATGAAATCATAAAATTTTGTATTTAAGTAGATTTTCTTATGTTTCTCATAAATTATGGCCCATATCCCTATAATAACCTTTGAAATAGTCATAGTACTCTCCAGTGGATAACAAATATGGCTTTCCATACTGGAAAATTTCACAAACACATGCAATCTTGCAGAGAAATTCATTAAAATATTACAGATTCAGTTTCTGAATATGTACATTGGATAGAGGACTATCACTAATTACAACCAACAGTCTCTTAAATTCTATTATCACAAGGTACTTAAGTGATAGTTAAATAATGAAATATATGGCTTTATAAAATTTTATTCTGTCTGAAAGCTTTTTATTTTTATTTTTTTTAGGAGGTACCAGGGATTGAACTGAGGACCTCATGCATGGGAAGCAGGTACTTAACCACTGAGCTACATCTGCTCCCCAAGGAAAGTTGTTTCTTTCTCTTTTTATTTTACACTTGTTTGCTTTTTTCTTAGCTGGTACCAGGGATCAAACCCAGGACCGCGTGAAGCAGGTGCTCAACCACTTGAGCTACATCCACTCCCAGCTTTCTTTATATTACATATCCTTTTTAGTAAAATCATACTATGTTCTCTCATATACATCTATGCATTTTTTCATTATTATATTTGCATTGTAGAAAAGCATTGTATAGCAAGTCATGTGTAAATATTATTATTTAATAAAATGACAGCACAATACATTTAAACAATGGTTCTTAGATTTTATTCTTCAAACAATTGATACCCCATTAGGTACTAGTCAACTTGGAGACCAATTCTCTAATAGAAACAACCTTCTTTACCATAACACTTTATAAAGCTCATTTTGAAAATATTCAAATTAATTCAATAGCAACTATTTGGGCATAATAAGATAAAATCACAATATATAAAGCAAAATTAGGAGAACCAAAAGGAAAAATGGAAAAACACTACTGTAATTAAACAGTTTCAGGTACAGCTCAGTGACAGTTAAATTCATATGTCAACTTAGACAGATTATGGTGACCAGTTGTTTGGTCAAGCAAGTACTGGAAAGATTTTTACTGTGAGGGTATTTTCTGGATTTAAATCATTAAATTGATTGCATCTGTGGATGATTACATCTACAATAAGCTAAGGAGATTATCGTCAATGAAAGAAGCCTCATATCCAATGAGTTAAAAGCCTTAAAAAGAGAATTGATTATTTCAGTTGTCAGAAGAGAGAATTTCCATGTCTGCTTTAGTCAGCCAGTTTCTCCTGGGGAATTTATCAAAAACTTTCATGGAAGTTCCCAATTTGTGACCTGTCCTATGCAATTTGGACTTTCCCATATGCAGCCAATCATGTGGCCAATTTCTTTAATAAATTTAATAATATTTACATTATATATGTATATATATTCAATTCTGTTTCTCTGGTGATCATTAACTAATACAAGCTTCAACAACTGATAAAATGAAGAGATAAAAATAAGCAAAGATAAAAGACTTGAGCAATGAAATTTTTCAATGAGTCCTAATTGGTATTTGTAGAACTCTATACCCTTAAACTATTGAGTTTACCTTTTTTAATATGCACCTGGACATTTGTAAAATAGATAATATACTGAGGACTATAAGGGAAATCTACACAAAGTTCAAAAAACTGAAACTCCAACAGAATATTATCTTTCTTCTCAGATATCAATGAAGAGAGAATTGGTAGCAAAATCTTAAATTCTAATTGTTCCTACGTGTACTTCTTCTGGCAGTTTTACCAGTTTCTTATGTATTTTGTAGCTGTTATTTGAGGCAAATAAGTTTGGGATTTATTTATGCCATCTTAATGAATTGAGGCCCTTATCACTCTGAAATATCTTTCACTAAATCTGATAATATTGTGCACTGAAATCTACTTTATCTGATAAAAATTTAATAATTTAACCATTCCACCTTTCTTTCAATTAGTATTAGCATTATATAACTATGTTTCTTTATTTTCAATTATTTTTTATACATATGCATGTTTGAATTATACATCAAGAAACAGCTTTTTTTTTACTCTATCAGAGAAACTCTTCTTCTTTTAATGTGCTATATTATAAATATATTCAGTGATATACTAATATATCACATTAGTAAACTAATTTATCACACTTTGAAATACCCAATGGAACCTAAATGCATAATATTTCAAATTGACCTTATGCATTTAAACATATAAAAACATATTATTTAATAGTCTGACTCAAATTATTTTACTCTGCTAGAGGTTTTTATTTTTTATTTTTAATTAAATAAACTTTATTGATACATATTAATAAAGCATAAATCCACCCAAAGTGTCAAGTCAATGGTATTTGGTATAATCACATATTTATGCTTTCATCACTGCAATCATTCATTATTCCAATAATAATAAGAAGAAAAAACTCATCATCTCTCAATCTCTCTATGCTTCCTCTGCTGTACATAGCTGCTATCCTTTTTCCTATGAAGAGGTAATAAGAAATGAAGTCGTGAAGCATATGACAACATGGATGAACCTGGAGGACATTATGTTGAGTGAAGCAAGACAGACACAAAAGGACAAATAGTGTATGATTGTTCTACTATGAGCTAAATATATTGAGAACTCATGCAGTTAATAATTAGAATAGAGGTCACCAGAAAATAGAAAGAAAGTAGAGAATAAAAAGGTGAGGGGTAAACTGTGCAGAATTGGTAAAAATGCTATTTGTAAATCTTTGGAAATGAATAGAAATGAAGAAAGCATATCATGGTATTTGTAACTAGCAGAGCTATTACATGTGTATGACAGTAGTCAAAAGGGAAAGTTTAAGGTCATATATATTCCTAGAAGGAAAGCTAAAAATTTTCCCTCTAGTAATATATATGACATTTTATTATTTGTACTTATTATATTAATTGTCCTTATTGATATGTTTAGGCTCAATTATATCATATTGCTAGTTTTTCTTTTGATTTGTTTTGCTTTGTTTGTTAATTTTGGCTTTCATTTTGATTAATTAAGCATATATTTCTGCTCCATTACCCTGTTAGTTAGAACTCTTTGTTTTTAGATATTGTTTTTATCACTTAGGGTACATTGTATACATAAGTCTTAACTTTATTTGATTTTAAAAAAACATAATTAGAGAATTAATAGGTTTACAGAAAAATCATATGAAACATACTGTGTTCACATATATTTCCCCCCTTCCCACTTATTAACACTTTGCATTAGCATGGTTCCTTGGTTACAAGTGATGGAAAAAATATTACAATTGTACTATTAAGTATAGTCCATAGTTTACATTAGGATGTATATTCCCATATACCACCCTATTATTAGCACCTTGCATTAGTGTAGTATAATTGTCATAATTCATGAAAAACATTTTCAAAATTGTACTATTAACTATAGTCCATCATTTACAATAGGGTTCACTGTGTTGTATATACCTATGTTTTTTTTTATTTTTATCCTACTTACATATATACTACATGAAATTTCCCCTTTTAACCACATTCACAAATATAATTCAGTGTTGTTAATTAAACTCTCAATTTTGTGGTATCATCACCATCCATTTCCCAAACTTTACAATCTACCTAAATAGAAATTCTCTACAAATTAAGCATTTACTCTGCCTTCCCTAACCCCAAATCAGTTCTTTGTAAACTACATATTCTTTCCCTATGAACTAGCTTATTCTAATTATTTCATATTAGTAAGTTCATACAATATTTGTCTTTTTTTTTTTGGTCTGGCTTATTTCACACACCCTAAGGTTCATCCATGTTGTTGCATGAACCAGAAATTGCCTCCTTTTTAATGATGAATAATATGCCACTGGATGTATATCCTATATATTGTTTAACTATTCAGCAGTTGATGGACACTTGGTTTGCTTCCATCTTTGGCAGTTGTGAGATGTGCCAACATCTATTCAAGTCCCAGATTTCAAATCTTCTGGGTATATATCTAGTAGAAGGATTGCTGGGTCATATGGTAATTCTATACTTACCTTTCTGAGGAATTGCCAAACTTTCTTCCACATCAGCTGTACCATTTTACATTCCCACCGGCAAAAATTGAGTGTCTTATTGCTTCACAGCCTGTCCAAGACTTGTAATTTTTCTGTTGTTTTTTTTTTTCAAATTAATTCTAATGACTCTTGTGGGTGTGAAATTGTATCTCACTATGGTTTTTATTTATATTTCCCTAATGATGTTGAGCATCTTTTCATGTTCATTTTAGTCATTTATTTATCCTCCTTGGAGAAATGTCTGTTCAAGTCTTTTGCTGATTTTTAATTGGGTTATTTGTCTTTTTATTGTTGAGCTGTAAGATTCCTTTACATTTTCAGGATATTAAGCCCTTATCAGGTGTGTAGTTCCAAATTTTTTCTGTCATTCAGTAAGCTGTCTTTTCACTTTCATGATAAGGTCCTTTGACATGTAAAATATTTAATTTTGATGATGTCCCATTTATCTATTATTTTTATTGTTGTTGTTTGAGCTTTAGGTGTATAGTCTAAGAAACCACTATCTAAGATAAGATCCAGAAAATGTTTCCGTATATTTTTTTCCAGGAGTTTAATAGCCGTTTTATCCATAATAGTCTTTTATACATTATGAGTTATGTTTTGTATATGATCCTCCTTCAATAATTTCTTAAAATGACTATTTACTTTCCCAGCTGAGTGGGCTGGGCAGCCTTATGAGAAATCAATTGGCCTTACATATGAGGGTCTATTTATGAACTCTCCATTTGATTCTGTTGGTCTATATGTCTATGCTGGTGCCAGGATCAAGCTATTTTTACTACTGAAGCATTTTAAACATTTTAAAGTCAGGAAGTATGAGTCTTTCAAATGCTTTCTCAGGATGGTTTGGTTATTCAGGGCCCCTTACTCTTCCAAATTATTTTGATAATTGGCTTTCCCATTTCTGCTAAATAGGCTGTTGGAATTTTGATTGGGATTGCATTGAATTTGTAAACCAATTTGGGTAGAATTGAGGTCTTCATGATATTTAGCCTTCCTATACATAAATGTTGAATGCCCTTCCTTTTATTTTGGTCTTCTGTTATTTCTATAGCAATGTTTTGTAATTTTCTGTGTATGGGTCCTTTACATCCTTGGTTAAATTTAGTCCTAGATATATGATTCTTTTAATTGCTATTGTAAGTGGATTTTTCTTGATATCTTCCTCAGATTGCTTATTAGTGTACAGAAACACTACTGATTTCTGTGTGCTGATTGTGTATCATGCCACATTGCTGAACTAGTTTATTAGCTCCATTAGCATTGTGGTAGATATTTCCAAACTTTCTTTATATAGGATCATGTAATATGCAAATAATGAAGGTCTTATTTCTTCTTTTCAAATTTAGAGGACATTTCTTTTTCTTGCCTAAATTCTCTGGGTAGAACTTTCAGTACAATGGTAAATAACAGGGTGACAGTAGCTATCCTTGTTTTGTGCCTGATCTTAGAGAGAAAGCTTTCAGCCTTTCAAAACTGAGTATGATTGTGGCTGAAGATTTTACATATATACTCCTTATCATGTGGAGGAAATTTCCTTCTATTCCTATCTTTCAAAGTATTTTAATCCAGAAAGGATGCTTGATTTTTTTCAAATGCCTTTTTTGCATCAACAGAGATGATAATTTGATTTTTTACCTTCAATTTATTAATGTGATGTATTACATTGATTGATTTTCTTCTTTCGTACCATCTGTGCATACCTGGGATAAAACCCACTTGATCACAGTGTATAATTCTTTTCCTGTGCTTCTGGATTCAATTTGCAAGTATTTTGTTGAGGATTTTCAGATCTATATTCATTAGAGAGATTCGTCTGTACTTTTGACTTCTTGTAGTATCTTTATCTTTATTGTTAGCTTCACACAATACGTTAGGTAGTGTTCCCTTCTTTCAACTGTATGGAAGAGTTTGAGCATGATTGGAATTAATTCTTCTTGACATGATTGATAGACTTTACCTGTGAAGCCATATGGTGCTGGGATTTTCTTGTAACATTTTTGATGATTGATTTAATCTCATTAATTGTGAATAGTTTGTTGAGGTATACTGTTTCTTCTCAGGTCAGTGCAGAAAGTTTGTGAGTTTCTAGGAATTTGTACATTTTAACTCAGGTGTTTAATTTGTTGGCATACAGTTGTTCATAGTATCTTCTTATGATCTTTCTTATTTCTGTGGGAAAATTGAGTGTCCAAAAATACATGTGGCAAACGCTATCAAAAATGAAGAACTAGATGTCTCTGTAATAAAAGTTGGAGTTTTCAATAAAACAATTTCATCATAGGACAAAACCTCTAGATAAAGGTTGAATAACAAATCAGAGATTTTGAATAATATGATAAATGAATTAGGCCTAACAGACATAAACAGAACATTGCATGCCAAACAGCAGGATATGCTTTCTTCTCAAGTGCTCATGGATCTTTTTCCAATAGAGACCATACTGGGTCAAAATAAGGTTTCAATAAAATCTTTAAAGATTGGAATTATACAAAAGCACTTTCATTGATAATAATGGAATGAAGTTGAATATCAAAAATAGGCAGAGAACTGGAAAATTCACAAATATATGAAGATTAAAAAACACACTCTTAAACAATCAGTAGGTCAAAGATGAAATTGCAAGAGAAATTAGTAAATATCTTGAGATGAATGAAATTGAGAAAACAACATATAAAAACCTATGGCATGCAGTGAAGGCAGTGGTTGTTCAGATATAGGAGTTCTTTATATATTTGGGTACTAAAATTTTACCAACTATATGGTTACCAATTATTTTCTACCATTTTGTAGGTTGTCTTTTCCATTTCTCTGTAGCATCCATTGATGAACAAAAGTTTTAAATTTTAAATGCTATGTTTATGTTTTCTTTTGTTTCTTGAGCTTTAGAAGTTAACTCTATGAAACCACTTCTGCAATAGAGGAGGCTGAGATTTTGATAAATATTGCATTGAATTTGTAGATTGATTTAGATAGTATTGACATTTTTTAGGAGGTACTGAAGATTGAACACAGGACCTTGTACATGGGAGGCAGATGGTCAACGACTGAGCTCATCTGCTCCCCCAGTATTGACATTTTAATAACAGTAAGTGTTCCAGTCCTTTAACACAGGATGTCTTGACATTTATTTAGGTTTTTAATTTCTTTGGGCAGAGTTTCTATTTTTTCAGTACTGATATAAAATTCTTCACCTCCTCAGTTAAATCTATTTGTAGATATGTTATTCTTTTAGAAGCTAATGTGAATGGAATTTTTAAAACAAATTCTTTTCAAAATATTATTTGCTGGTGTATAAAATACAACTGATTTTTACATGTTAATTTTGTAGCTTGCAATTTTGCTGAATTTATTTGTACTACTAGTTTTCTAGTTATCCTCTGTATAAAGGATCATATAACCTCTAAATGGAGATAGTTATACTTTTTCCTTTCTAATTTAAATATCTTTTGTTTCTTTTTTCTGCCAAATTGCTCTGGCAAGGATATCCAGTTTAGCACTGAGTAGCAGAGGTAAAAATGTACCTTAACTCAGGAGGAAGGCTTTTAGTCTTTAACAATTGAGTACAATGGTTGTTATGATTTTTTTTATATATGTCCTTTACATTGAGGAAGTTACCTACTATTGCTATTTTTCTGCATATATTATCATTAAAGTGTGTTAGATTTTGTCTGTCTTTTCTGCATCCATTGGGGTGATCATGTGATATTTATTCTTCATTCTGTTACTGTGTTGTATTATAGTGATTGCTTTCCTAGGTTGAGCCCCCTTTGTATTCTTGGGATAAATAAGACTTGTTCATGGTATACATTTCCTTTAATATTCTATTGTATTGATTTCCTTGTATTTTACAGAGGATATTTTGCATCAATGTTCATAAGAGAAATTGGTTCTTATCCTGTCATATCCTTATCTGGCTTTGGATTATGGTAATATTGGTTTTATAGATTTAGGAATTTTCCCTTACTTATTTTTTGTTACGTATGTGAAGAATTCGTGTTCATTCTTCACTGAAAGATTTGTAGAATTTACCAGTGAAGCAACCTGGCCCTTGGCTCTTCTTTCCTGGGAGGACTGAATCTCCGTACTTGTCCCAGGTCTGTTAAGCTCTTTTATACTGGCTTGTGTCAGTTTAGATAAGTTGTGAGTTTCTAGGAATTTGCCAATTCTTCTATATTATTTGATTTGTTTGTATACAATTATCCATAATATTGTCTTCTAAATATTATTTTTTTAATTTCTGCAAGATATGTAGTACACTTTCCTTTCATTCTGTATTTTAGGTATTTTCATCTTGTGTCTTTTTTTTTTCTCTCATTCTTGATAAAAGTTTTTCAATTTTGGTTTCATTGATTCTCTCAACTGTTTTTATTGTGCATTTCATTTATCTCTGCTCAAATTTTTATTATTTCTTTCCTTCTACTAACTTTAGGTTTAGTTTGCTCTTCTTTTTTTTCTGTTTCCTGCAGATGTGTAGTTAGGTTACTGATTTAAGATCTTTTTTATTTTGTAATGTAGGAATTCATAGATACAAATTTCACTTTGAGAATTTTCATTGTTTCATTTCATAAACTTCAATGTGTTTTGTTGTTGTTTTCATTCATCTTAAGATATTTAATAACTTCCCCTGTGATTTAGACTTTGAACTACTGGTTGTTTAAAAGTGTGTTGCTTAAGTTCCAGATATCTCTGAATTTTCCATTTCTCACTCTGTAATTGATTACTAGCTTTATTTCATTGTGTTTGGAGAAGATGCTGGGTAAAATTTCAATACTTTTAAATTTCATAAGATGTACTAAGTTGACTAAACTGTGGTCTAGTCTAGAGAATGAGCCACATGTGCTCAAGAATAATGTGTATTCTGCTCTTCTTGGGTGGAGTGTTCTATATATGACTGTCCATTCTAGTTCTTTTATACTTTTGTTCTTATACTCGGTTTCCTAATTTTCTTATCTCTATACATTCTGTCTGTATTAGTCAGGGTTCTCTAGGGAAACAGAAATCACAGGAGATATCTGTCAATAACATGAGATTTTGTAAGAGTCTTTCACATGTCTGTGGGGATGCACAAGTTCAGGTTCCACAGGCAGGATGCAAATCAGGATCTTCAATGAAAGTCCAATGAAGTTCCTTGATGAGTTTCCGGGAGACATTGGCTGTCTAAAGATGAGCTGGGAAATTCTCTCTGAATGCTGAAATCAATTCTCCTTTTAAGGCATTCAACTGATTGGATAAAACATCACTCATTGCAGATGGCAATCTCCCTGATTGATGCAGATATAATCACCTATCTATGCAGTAAACTCACTGGTGACCAAAGCCCTTAAATGCCCTTGTATTACAGTTAGCCCAGTGCTTGCTTGACCAAACAACTGGGCACAATTACCTGGCTGAGGTGACACATTAGTCTAATCATCACACTATCCAATATTAAAAGTGGAGTATTGAAGTCTCCAATAATTATTTTATAGCTATCTATTTCTGCCTTCAGATTTTTAATATTTGTATAATGTATATTGGGGTTCTGCTATTAGATGTATACACATTTGTAACTGTTTTATTTTCTTGGTCAAGTGACCCTTTTATTAAAATATGCTGTCCTTCTTTACCTTATAATAGCTTTTGTCTTAAAATTTATTTTGTCTGATATTAATATATCCAC
>JAQZBX010114309.1:0-10037 GCA_029593785.1 Cabassous unicinctus
GCTGTAGGTTACTGCTTTTCTCCCTGCCTGGGACACATGGTTTTCATTTTTCATTTTGTTTATTTTTTTTGTTACTCTGTAAATATTTTTATTATTATGCAATCAAACTTATCCATCTTTTTATATGACTTTAAGTTGTATATCCTACTTAGAAAGATCTTTCCTACTGTGAAATGAAAAAATATTATTTTGTATTTTTTCTGGTACTTTAAACTTTCTTTACAGTTAAATCATTCATCTATCTGCAAATTATTTTGGTCTTAAGAGAGGCAAGAATTTTTTTCATTGTTTTCTGGATGTCTATTTGTTGTTCCAGTACTATGAAGGCAGTTTAAGAAAATAAATAGTCTAACTTCAAAGAGTTTTATAATTTACTAATAGTATAGTTATTTTACTCAGAAAGATGAGACTTTAGGTGGCCTTTCTTATGCAGCTCATTATACTAATAAGTATTTGTTCTCAAGGGCCAGAGCATAACTTGCCTATTTTTTGATCAACACATACTAGCACTTAGCTGTGAAAGAAAAATATTAAGAAATAGGTAGAAGGAAAGGAAGAGAATTCAGAGATGCATAAGTACATTGTCCCCACCCTCCCAGAGCTTATGATTAACTTTGAGAGAGAGGAGAAAAGTGGCTCTCTTCAAACTGAGAGAGAAAACATCTATGTGAGATAGTCAGGAGATTGCTGGGGTGAAGTTGGGATTTTAACTGTGACTGAAAAGAGAGATTAATTGGCTACCCAGGAAGCAGAGAAAACATTCGAGGCACAGAGAGTGGGTAAAAACCTGCAGGCTTATCTCATAAAGCCAAGGACATAGTAGGTGCCTAATAAATTATTGTCTGAATTAAATTCATCACATTTTAGGAGGAAAGAGGTTTTTAAAAAGAGCCTCCAATGGAGTCAGAGATTTAAGTCTTTGGTCAATTTTGTATGTGTGTCTGGACTTTGATACCCTATGTACTTTGAGGACAATTTTTCCATTTTTCCTTAATCCTCTTTGCTGGCAAATGAAGTCTAATTAGATTCTGTGTTTTCTAACTTCTTCTCCTAGGCCAACTGTAGACAGTAATCTAACCACTCATCTCTTTTTTAAAATTGAGTTTCAAAAAAAATACCTTACATTCATTCCTCCAACAAAAATTTACCGAGTGTCTCCTATATCCAGGTATTAGAATAGGTGTAAGGAATACAAGATAAAACATGCAACTTACCCTCAAGGAGCTCACAGTCTGATACAAGAGACAGAAACATTGATAAGCAATCAAAATGTAGCATGAGAAATTCCGTTCTAATATCTGCCAGCTATTTGTTTGCTTAGTTACTGTAAAGGAGACAAATATTTTTGTAACGGTAATAAACCCTCATTGTAAAAAAAAATGAACAATAAAGAAAAGTTTAAAACATAAAAACTTATAAATCACCTGAAATTCCACCACTCAATTATAACCATTTTTTAAATTTTGACCAGCATCATTTTAGATCTCTATGTATACATATTATGTATAAAATGTCATATGAAAGCAATTCATTATTCTGGTGTCTTCTTTTTTTCAATCAGTGATCTTTCCACATCTTTCCATATCAATAAATACAAGTTTACATCATTATTTTTATGCCTGCATAGTAACTCTTCATGTATGTGTGGAATAATTTGCTAAATTAACAGTACTTTACTAATGGGCATTGAGGCTTTTTTTTCATTTTTATTTATGTATTTTTTTAACTTTTTAATTGAAGTTTATCATTCATACATGAACATACATAATAAGTGTATAATAAAAGTTGTGAACTTACAAAGCAAACATGCATAACATCATCCAGGGTTCCCATACATCACCCCACCACCAACATCTTTCATTGTTGTGAAACATTTGTTACAAATTATGAAAGAATATCGTCAAAATATTACTACTAACTGTAGCCCATATTGTATAATTGGTGTATTTTCCCCCAACTCACCTGATTATTAACACCCTATATTAGTATTATGTATTTGTTATCATTTATGAGAGAACATTCTCATATTTGTTTGGTCAACCACAGTCCACCATCCACTATTGAATTCCCTGTGTTGTACAGTCCCATACTTTGTACAATCCATTCAAAGTGTACACTCAATGGTTATCGTTTCCATCATGGAGTTGTGCTGTCATCTTTATGTATTTATTTTTAACAGCTTTATTGAGATATAATTCACAGACCAAACATTTCACCCATTTAAAGTGTAAAATTCAATGTCTTTTAGTATATTCACAGTTCTGCAATAATTCCCTCAATCTTATTTTAGAACATTTTTGTCAGCACCCCCAAAGAAATTACTTACACACACACGGGCACACATCTCCCAGTCCTACGCAACTACTAACCTACTTTCTGTTTCTATAAGAGTGGCTTATTCTGTACATTTCATGTAAAAATGGAATCATACAATATAGTAATTTATGACTGGCTTTTTTGACATCATAATGTTTTCAAGGCTCATCCATGTTACAGCATATATCAGAACTTTATTTCTTTTTATTGTTTAATAATATTTCATTTTATGGATATACGACTGCATTTTATTTTCCATTGATCAGTTGGTGGGCATTTGAATTGTTTCTATTTTTTTTACTCTTGTGAAAATATTACTATAAACCTTTTTGTGCAGTATTTGTGTAGATATATGTTTTCATTTCTCTTGGATATATGCCTAGGAGTGGAATTGCTGGGTCATATGGTAACGCTATGTTTGTGATTTTGAGGACCTGCCAAACCGTTTTCCAAAGCAGTGGAACCATTTTATATTGCCTTCAGAAATGCATGAGGTACAATAAGCACCTTAAAAAAAAAAATGTATATATATATATATAAAACAAATAACATTTATGTAAACAAATGCACATGTATGCATATGTATTTATATATCATTTTACAAATATTGGTATGTATTGTGAAAAATTTTATTTTTACCCACAATTAAAAAATAATAATAATAATAAAATAAAAAAAATAAAAAAAGAAATGCATGAGGGTTCCAATTTCCCGCATCCTTGCCAACATGTTATTATCTGTCTTTTTGCTCATAGCCATCCTAGTGGGTGTGAACTGCAATCTTATTGTGGTTTGGGTTTGCATTTCCCAGATTAATGCTTATTGGCCAATCTGCTTTATATTTATACTATCTTCATTCCAGTGAGACACAGAAACTTCACTCCTACATAACCCTATTCCTGCCCCCCTCTTTTGCTATTATTGTTATACATATCTATTTATGGTTATAATTATATATAATTTTATGTCTTTTATAGAAGTTGGAAGAAGAAAGGAATAGATATGTATATATATATTTATAGTGTTTGCTATGTTTACCTTTTTGTTTTCTTCACAGTGCTTCCTGTAGATTTCAGTTTCCTTACTCCAATACAGCTCTGTTCCCATTTGTTTTGAGGCTTTTTTGTGCATGAAGCTTTTCATAGCTGTGCAATTATCACCTATAGTGGGCACTGTTGGCTACTTCCAAAGCATAAATTTCTGTCCTCTCTTCCTACAAAATGCCACATTTCTCTATCATGCTTTTGGGGTCTGAAGAACAGCACCCCCAGCTGCAGAAGCTGGCTTAGACCAATCAGTGTAACCCCATCCCCTCTGCTACTATGACGTTTTCTGGGGTGGGCCTGTGACCTAATTTGGACCAAGTATTAAGAAACCCTGTCCTCTTGTTTTAAGGTTGAAGAAAGCAGTCATTGCAGGAGAAACCATGGAGTCATTTCCTTGCTATAAGGGAAATCAGCCAGAAGAGAAAGCCAACACACAAAAGGTTGAAGAGACAGAGCTGTAGACTTGATGGCAGTGTGATCTCTGGCCAAGCAGGCATAAGCCTGTCCTGCATTGGAACTTCTCAGTTATATGATTCTTTTATTGTTTAAACCAGTTTGAGCTGGGTTTTCTTTTGCTTTCTATCAAAACTTTCTAATTGATTGTCTTCTTAAGGTAAGTTCCTAGGACTTAGATTGTTGGCTCAAAGAGTATAACGTTTAACATTTGACACGTACTGCTGGCCTTGTGCACAAAAGCTCCACCACTTTCCCTTTTCCGTATATTCTGCCTACTGAGTATTTTCAAACGCTTTCATCTTTGCCAATCTGAAAGAAGAAAAGGATCTTCTTTTTATTTGGTTATATATTACTTTGATTATCAAAAAGGCTGATTATACTTTCATTGGTTTTTTTGTTAACAAGCAATTTACTTGCATTTGCAACAAGAGATAAACTTTGAGTTACATATTTTCATATGCCAATGAAAATTGATGTTGAATGTGCAAATATTCATTTATTCACTTACTCATTTAATAATACGTACTGGCTGTCTACTATGCCAGGTACTATCCTAGGTGCTAGAGATGTGAAAATGAACAAAGCCTATTAAAATCTCAGTTTTGATGGAATTTACATTCCGGTTAAACTAACAAGTAATAGATATGGTGTATTAGATGGTAATAAGTGCCAATTAGCATGGAGAAAACTTAAGCAGGAATAGGGAAATAGGGACTGCAGGAATGGGAGGGAAGAAGGAGAGAAAAGAGGGGTTGGGGGGCCTCACTCACTATAAAATACTTAACCAGCAAAGGAGGTGAAAAAGGGAGCCAAGCAGAGATCTCAGGGAAGAGCCAGGAGAGGGAGCAAGATCAGATGTATGCACAAGAATTAAGAACAGCAAAGAGGCACAGAAGGCTGAAAGTGAAAGAAAAAGGGAGAGATAGTAAAATATGAGGTCAGAGAGGTCATTTAGGATCTTATAATGTAAACCTTGCAGTGGAAGCCATTATAAGGACTTTGACTTTTACCCTGAGTGACAAGAGAAGCTACTTGAGAATCTTGAACAAACTTGCAATTCCATCTGACTTATATGAAAAGGATAGCTTTGGCTGCTGTGTTGAGAACAAACTGTAGGTGGCCAAGGGCAGAAGTAGAGTCCCGAGTAAAATTACAATAATCCAGGTGAGAGATGATGGCAGCTTGGAAGAGAGGGTAACAGTAGAGGTGCTGAAACATAGTAAGATTTTGGATGTATTTTTATAATAGCACAGACAGAATTTGCTGCAAGATTGGATGCAGGGACTGAGAGAGAGAAGTTAAGGATGACTCCAAGGTTTTTGGCCTGAGTATCTGAAACAATGTAGTTTCCATTACTGAGATAGGGTAGGCTGTGGTAGGAATAGGGTGGAGGGCGGGAATCAGAAATTTGATTTTGGTCGTGTTTTGTATGAAATAACTATTAGACATCAAAGTGAGGTCATTTAGAAGAGAGTTGGTTATACACGTTTATAGATCAGTGGAGATATCTGGGTTGGAGAAATATATTTGGGAGCCATGAGACTAGATGATATCACCGCAGAAATGAAATGTACATGAAAGAGAGGCACAGATCAGAACTGGGCTTCTGGGGTACTTCAACATCTGGAGTTGGGGAGATGAGAAGAAGCCAGCAAAGGAATCTGAGAGGGGACCACCTTCTCAGTGACAAAGGAGGACAACCAGGAGAGTGCAGTGTCCCAGAAACCAAGTGAAAAAATTGCATTTCAAGGACAGAGTAATTCATTGTGTCAAATGCTTTTGACTGGTCAAATTAAATGAGGACTAAAAATTGAGAATTGAATTTAGCAATTTGAAGACCATTGTTGATTTTACCAGAATAATTGTAGTGTAGTTGTTGCAACAAATACGTGAGTGAGCTTGGAAGCAGATCCTTCCCCATTTGGGTTTTGATGTGACTGCAGCCCCGATTATATATTGATTGTACCCTTGTGAGAGACCCAGAGCCAAAGGACACAGCTTAGCTGTGCTCAGGTTTCTGACCCACAGAAACTGTGAGATAATAAATAGTGTTGCTTTAAGCCACTAAGATTTGGGGAAATTTGTTATAAAGCAGTGGGTAATACAAAATGCATAGGTGAAGGAAGGTAAGTTAATGCAAAAATGGAAGCTGGTGGGAGTTCTTTTCTGATTGGTATTTTCTCAATGAAGAAGGAAGGTCATCAGCTGAGAGTGAAAGTACAGCTATAGGTAATGGAGGTTTGAGGAGAGATGAAAAAGTATAAAATACTTAAAAGCTTGGGAGACTTAATAGACCAGGTAAGTATAGTATGATTGACAGACACCATTAAGGCTAATTTGAGATAAGCAGTTATGAATGTAAAGTGAGAACATTCAGCATGGCTGTATAGTTATCTGCAGCCATATTCCCTTAGGTAGGCTCAGGTACAGAGCTAGTAGAGGTTTGGATAAAACCAGAAGTAGGAAAGAGACAGCAAGGGAATTGAGGGTTTATGTGGAGGAATGTGTATTATGACAGACCATGGGATATTGGCTGGGTAAGGAGGGAACTGAAGACAGTGAGAAGGAAGTAGAGTCAATGGATACAAGTCTTAGTGATGATGAAGAGTTTTTAAAATCAGAATTTAGTGTAAGTGGCCTGGAATAATAGGAAGTGATGGTACAATTACTTTGGAAATCAATATAAAGTTGTACATTTCCAAATCCTTTCATCCTTTAATTCTGCTCCTAGAAAAAAACTTGCAAATATTCATCAGATGTTTTGTACAGATATTTATAGCAGCAGAGTTGATTTTTAAAAGCTGGAAATGGCCCATGGAAAGAATTAATAAATAAATTTTGTTATATTCACACCACAGAATGTTATACAGTAGTGAAAAAAAACTACAGCTATGCACAACAATTTAAAACATTTTATTTATAGAATGCTGTTCAAAGTGTGCAAATTCCAGTGGTCTATGTGTACTGTTAATATTTTTATAAAGATAAAAAATCCTAAACAACGTGCTCTTTAGGAATACGTGTATATGATAAAGCAGTATTGAAAAATTAAAGGAATTAAAAGCACAAAATGATAGTGTTTAACTCTGGAGAAGAGGCAAGGAAATGGGGTGGAGGAGAAAGACATAAGTAGATTAAAATAAAATAAAATAATTAAAACTACATTAAATTAAAATAAAACAAAATATAAAATAAAAATAAGGTAAACAAAATAAACAAGATAAAGAAGTGATGGTCAGATATTAACTGAAATTGAGATTCTGGACAGGGGTGAGGTTCTTGATAAGGACAAGGTCTAGAAGGTCCTGCAAGTGAGTGGCTGAGGTAGGATAGAGGAAGAAGAGGTTGAGGAACTGAAAGTGTATTGAAAGATTCATCAATACGGATATTAAAATCACCGTTTTATGATGGACACAGTGCTGGAAAAAGTGACAGTGAGACAGGAGTGAAGGGAAGTGGCACTACAGTCAGTAGGTGGCTGCCAAAAGTAAGATGGCAACTGATATGGTCCAATGTTGTGAATTTCAACTCCTTCATTTTTATGGAGAAGGTCAAAACAATGGCTTAGATGCAACAATAAAGAGCAAGGAGGACAGCTAGCCCATTCCAGCCTTGTGGTCCCAAGGATGTGGAAGAGGGAGTAGTGTCCTTAAGGAAGAGCCAGTTAGAACAAGAAGGTGAAAGGACATTGGGAAGGAGAGGATTTTCTGTCTACACATTAAGTTCCAGAGACACAGGGGAAGTGTTTTGAGAACTGGGGAGGAACGACAGGTGGAGTCATAAAAGGAAAAGTACAGATATTTAGGAAATGAGAATCTGGGCATGAAGAATGATTCAGAAGCCCTCAGCTTCTAGTGGTAACAAAGTTACAGAGCTAAAGGCTCTAATGAGATTAATCCCGAGGGTCTCAAAGAAGATAAAGCCACTGAGACTGTGAATGTTGGTGGACAGGGGAGAGTGGAGGTCTTGCCAGAAATGTGCACAAGTCTGGAAGTTTCTTTAGTACTGTAAAAGAGTCAGGGAGCCTGGGGGAGGGACACTGTATCTTACTCCAACCTCCCGTTGAAATTTTGTTATCCAAAGGATAGTTAGGATGGAGACTTCAAACTTCCTTCCTGTGTGTCGACCACATAGCTCCTTCATTCTTTTCCAGAACCACAGGCAAAACCACTCAGAGGCTGCCAGTGATTGCATAATACTCATCATTTGTTTTATTTATCATTACCCATCAGACTCATTTAAATTATACCCCTGGACCTACATTTGAAACCAAAAATCTCAAGAATGAAACAACTAAAAGACCACTCATATGGGGGCTGTTTCTAAGAGTAGGGAGCCCATCCTGTGGGATAGGAAAGGAGCTGGGAAAGGAATTCCTCCACTCAGACATGGATTCAGGCTGGAGCTCCAGGACTAAGACCACTAAGGTTCAGTCAGGCCCTTTGGCCTGGCCCAGCCTTCCACAATGGGCCACAAGTCTCCTGGATGGTTACTCCCCTGTTGATTCTTTTAGAAATTAATAATAACACATAGACAAAGGTTAGAAAATTCCACAAGGTAACTCCAGGTCTATCATCAAAAATAAACACTATTAATCATATCTCATGATTCCTTCCAGAAAGAGTAAAATTGTATGACTATACTGTGGTTTGAATTTGAACTCTGACCATCACCCCCATTTTAATTCAATTCAACAAATATCTCTTTAGTGCTTACCATATGCGAGGGCTTGTACTAGGTGCCATGAGGGATAGAAAAAAAATGGTGATGCTTTACCTGTCTTCAAGAACCTTACAAGAGAGAAAGATAAATAATTGGCTATCTGTAATTCAGGAAAGAGTGATGTATTTTTTTTAATTTCTCCTAGAATCAGACTCTGGGACTAAATTCAAAGTGCTAGGAGTTAGCCAATGAAGGAGACATTGATAGGGAAGTGGAGAAGTGAGACAAGAAAGGGAAAGCAGCCTGTAAAGGGGTTATCAAGCCAGCTACCATTGTAGGCAACTAGAGCATATTCCCATTAGAGAAACTCTTGAAACAACTATTAAACACATCAGGTTATCGTACCCAGGGGACAAAGGAGGTTCTGTTAGTCATTAGTTGGGGTCTGATCCTAACTGGTATTAATTCCCCCATACTTTTAGCATACCTCAGAGGCAGGCAAAATGAAGCTATGTGACCAGAGAAATCCTTTAGCCACACACACACACACACACACACACACACACACACACACACAATGCAGATCTTGGCTGTTGGAAGTCATGAACTAAAGTAAGGGTAGGGATATATGGGAGGGATACAAAGCACATCTGTTAAAATTATCATAGCTCAGGAGAAATGTAAATAGTGTACACCAAGGGAAAGAGTAAAGAAGGCTTAATTATTTTATTTTATTTTATTGAAGTATATCATTCATACATGAGCAATAAGTATATAGTAAAAGTTATGAACTTACAAAACAAACATGCATGTCATCATGCAGGGCTCCCATACATCACCCCACCACCAACACCTTGCATTGTTGTGAAACATTTGTTACAAACTATGAAAGAGCATTGTCAAAATATTACTACTAACTATAACCCATATCTTAAATCTGGTGTATTTTCCCCAAACCCACCCAATTATTATTATTATTATATGTTTGTTATAGTTCACAAGAGAAACTTCTCATATATGTTCTGCTAACCACAGTCCAACTTCTACCACAGGAGTCACTGTGTTAGTCCCATGCCTTGTACAATCCGTTCAAAGTGTAAACTCAGTGACTCTCATTTTCATCAGAGTTGTGCAGTCATCACCTCAGTCAATTTTAGAAGTTTTCATTGCTCCCCTATTGTTGTCCCTTAGAATTGACATATCTTTTTTGCAGGGCTTAATTCTTGCTATAGGTTTAGAGAAGATGCTTCAGGTGAGAGAACTTTTTTAATTAATTTTTTAAAAAGAAGCTTTAGATTACATAAATGTTACATAAAAAATATAGGGAATTCCCATATGCCTCTCCCCCTCTTACTCCCCCACCTACCCACATCAACAACATCCTTCATTAGTGTGGTACATTTGTTACAATTGATGAACACATATTGAAGCATTGCCACCGACCATGGAGTACAGATTACATTATAGTTTACAATCTGTCCCACATAATTTTGTAGGCTTTGACAAAATATATAATGGCCTGTATCCATCACTGCAATGTCATGCAGGACAATTCCA
>JAQZBX010114310.1:0-10030 GCA_029593785.1 Cabassous unicinctus
TTACCATTAAAAGTGATATTGGCTAAAGGTTTTTTTCTCATTGAAAAAATTCATACATGAACATACATAAACAATAAGTGTATAGTAAAAGTTGTGAACTTACAAAACAAACGTGTAACATCATACAGGGCTCCCATATATCACCCCACCACCAATACCTTGCATTGTTGTGAAACATTTGTTACAAATTATGAAAGAGCATTGTCAAAATATTACTGCTAACTATAGTCCATATCTTACATTTGGTGCATTTTTCCTCCAAACCATCCTATTATTATTTTTTGTTTATAAACTATACAATTTATCTAAAGTATACAATCAGTGGCATTTGGTGTAATCACCGAGTTGTGCCTTTATCACTTCAATCAATATTAGAGCATTTTTATTACTCCAAAAAAAGAAACAGCAAAAACAAACCACTACCATACCCATATATTAGCACTACTAATTACAAATCCTATGATGTGCTTTCACCATTCCTATTCATTTCCAAACATTTCCAAACAACTTTTTGCCAATTTTGCACAGATTAACCCTCAGCTTTCCATTCTCTAACCACATTCTATTCTCTGGTGACTTATAGTCTAGCTATCAACTCCATGAGTTTGCTCATTATATTTAGTTCATAATAGTGAAATCATACAATAGTTGTCCTTTTGTGCCTGGCTTGTTTCACTCAACATAATGTCCCCTAGGTTCATCTATGTTGTCATATGCTTCATGACTTCATTTCTTCTTCTTACAGCTGAATAATGTTCCATCATGTGTATATACCACAGTTTGTTTATCCACTCATCAGTTGACGGACACCTGGGTTGTTTCCATCTTTTGGCAATTGTGAATAATGATGCTATGAACATTGGTGTGCAGATGTCTGTTCGTGTCATTGCTCTCAGATCTTCTGGGTATATATGTAGTAGTGGTATTACCAGGTCACATGGCAGATCGATATCTAACTTCCTTAGGAACCGCTGAACAGACTTTCACAGTGGCTGTACCATTTTACATTCCCACCACCAGTGAATGAGCATTCTTATCTCTCCACATCCTCTCCAACACTTGTAGTTTTCTGTTCTTTTAATAGTGGCCATTCTAGTAGGTGTGAAATGATATGTCATTGTAGCTTTGATTTGCATTTCCCTGATAGCCAGTGATGTTGAACATTGAGTCCCATTGAGAAGACTGCCTTTTCACCCTTTTGACAAAGTCCTTTGAGGTGCAGAAGTGTTTAATTTTAAGGAGGTCCCATTTATCTAGTTTTTCTGTTGTTGCTCATGCGTTGGGTATAAGGTTTAAGAGACCCCCGCCTACTAAAAGGTTTTGTAGATGTTCCCCTACATTATCTTCTAGGAGTTTTATGGTCCTAGTTTTATGTTTAGGTCTTTGATCCATTTTGAGTTGACGCTTATATAGGGAGTGAGATAGGGGTCCTCTTTCATTCTTTTGATTATGGATATCCAGTTCTCCCAGCACCATTTGTTGAAGAGACTGTTCTGTCCCAGAAAAGTGGACTTGGTAGGCTTATCAAAAATCAGTTGACCATAGAGGTGCAGGTCTATTTCTGAACTCTCAATTTTATTCCATTAATCAGTGTGTCTATCTTTACACCAATACAGTGCTGTTTTACCACTGTAGCTTTATAATACACTTCAAGGCCAGAAAGTGTGAGTTCTCCAACTTTGCTCTTCTTTTTTAGGATGTTTTTGCCTATTTGAGACCCTTTTCCTTTCCAAATAAATTTGGTAATTGACTTTTCTATTTCTGTAAAGTAGGCTGTTGGAATTTTTATTGGGATTGCACTGAATCTATAAATCAGTTTGGGTGGAATTGACGTCTTCACGGTGTTAGTCTTCCAATCCATGAACATGGAATGTCCTTCCATTTGTTTAGGTCTTCTTTGATTTCCTTTAGCAGTGTTTTGTAGTTTTCTGAATACAGATCCTTTCCATTCTGGTTAAATTAATTCCTAGCTATTTGAGTCATTTTGTTGCTATTATAAATGGAATTTTTTTTCTTGATTACCTCCTCAGCTTGCTCATTACTAGTGTATAGAAGCACCACTGATTTTTGTGTTTTGTATCCTGTCACTTTGCTGAACTCATTTATTATCTCTAATAGCTTTGTTATAGATATTTCATAATTTTCTACATACAGGATCATGTCACCTGCGAACATTGAGAGTTTTGAGTCCTCTTTTCCAATTTGGGTGAATTTTATTTCTTTATTTTTCTTGCTTAATTTTTCTAGCTAGAACTTTTAGCACAATGTTGAAAAACAGTGGTGACAGTAGACATCCTTGTCTTTTTTCTGATCTTAGAGAGAAAGCTTTCAATCTCTTCCCATTGAGTATGATTTTGGTGTGGGATTTTCATATATGCTCTTTATGATGTTGTGGAACTTTCCTTCTATACTCATCTTTCAAAGTGTTTTTATCATCAAAGAATGCTGGATTTTGTCAAATTCCTTTTCTGCATCAATAAAGACAATCATGTGTTTTTTTTCCTTCACTTCATTACTGTGGTGTATTACTGCTAAAAGTTTTTGGCAAATACTCTTTGTCAGTTTAAGAAGTACCCTTCTATACCTATTTTGCTATAGAAGATTTTATTGAGTTTAATTGTGAGTGAATTTTGAAGTTTATCAAATAACTTTTCTGCATGTATTGAGAGGATCATATGGGTTTTCTCCTTCAATATGTTAATTTAATGAAGTTTGTGTATAGATTTTGTAATATTGAACCATTCTTGTATTCTAGGATTATTTAGGTATGACTTAAAATTCCTTGATGAATATTGTTTGATAATATTTTGTTTAAGGTTTTTGTATCTTTGTTTATCGGCAAGATTAGCCTCTTATCTTTCCTTTCTTATATTGTCCTTGTATGGCTAGACTCTCAATTATATCAACCTTACTTAATGGGTAAAGGAGTGTTGCCTCTTTTTCTATAATCTAGAAGAGTGTGTATAAGATTAGAATGAGGGAAGCCGATGTGGCTCAAGCAGTTGAGCTCCTGCCTACCACATGGAAGGTCCTGGGTTCGGTTCCCAGTGCCTCCTGGAGAAGAGGAGCAAGACAGCGAGCTGGCATGACGGGCTGGCACGGTAAGCTGATGCAACACGATGATGTAACAAAGAGACACAAAGAGGAAAGACAATGAGAGACACAACAAACCAGGGAGCTGAGGTGGCTCAAGCAATTGAGTGCCTCTCTCCCACATCGAGGTCCCAGGATTGGTTCCCGGTGCCTCCTAAAGAGAAGATGAGATGAAGAGAAGACAAGCAGACACAGAGAGCACACAGTGAATGGACACAGAGAGCAGACCGTGAGCACAAAACAAGGGGTGGGGGAAAATACATAAATAAAATAAATCTTAAAAAGAAAAAAAAGATTAGAATGACCCTTTTCCTTTAGTTTGGTGGAGTATTAAATGCCTGGGCTTGGTTGTGTGTGTGTGCAGGACAGTTTTTATCTGCTGATAAATTATTTAAAAAAAAAAAATTTAGGGCTGTCCAGGCTTTTAAATTCTTTTTGAATCAGTTTTAAATGAAAATTTCCATGAATTAGTTCATACTGTGTGTTTTCCAGTAATGGCATATAATTGTTTATTTATAATATTTTCTCATTTTTTAAATCTCTGATATATATAGGTAATTCCCCCTTCTTCATTTTTTCTCTCTTTTTCTTGATCCATCTTGCTAGAAGTTTGTCAATTTTAATAATGTTTTTAAATACCCAATTTTTGGCTTTATAAAAATCTTCTTGATTGTATCTGTTTCCTAGTTAATTAATTTCTACACTTTCTTTACTATTTCCTTCCATATACTTTCTTTGGGCTTAGTTTATCTCTTTCTAATTCTTAGGTCATTAATTTTTAAGCTTTCTTATTTTCTAAGATCAGCATTTTAAGACTATAAATTTCCCTCTAAGGACTGCATTAACTGTATCCCACAAGTGTTTTTAATACCATTCCTTGGACCACAGATTGGGATTGCTGGTTTGATTGATTTATGGCAAATGAACTAAATTTATGGAGCACTTACTAGGTATAGCTCACTAAGGTGCTCACCATAGGAAATGAAAGACCTAAAGCACATACTGCTTTCTTCCTTCCCTCTACCCATTAGGTAAAGTAAATATATTACATATTTTAGTTGTGGCTCATTCACTCAAAGTTGTACATAATAGTGGTCCCTGTTATAAGAATCTTAAGAATCCATAGGGATGATAAGACAATAGCAATAATCAAGGAAGCAAGTGACCCAAATAATGAAACAATGAAGAGAAATAGTCTTAGCCCCCAAATATTTACTTAAGTAGAAAGGAATATATTAAAGAAAATAACAGTTGTTTTATAAATATAGTTTTTATTTGATCTCGACCCTAGCCTGAAGGACAAACCAACAAATATAGCTTACCAGTAAAGTGAAAAGGAAAAGTTCTTTGGTCAGAAGTATCCTCTGTTCTTTGTCCCATATTCTCAAGGGCAGCATTTCATGGTTTATGTAATTATGTTCAAGCTCTGAATCTATACTTTGTTCTAATTTTCCATGAAAATTTTTACTCCCCTTGCCACCACTCATTCTCTGCTATCACCCAGTTTCTAAGATTTGTGTTTGGGTGCATTTTGTATAGGCAACTACAAAACTTTAGAGAATTTGTCATGTTTATTGTTACAGTGACTGGGAAGAATGAAGAAGGATTGCAATTGCTTTGATTTATATATCATGTGTATTTATATTAGGTTGAACCATATGAAATTGCTGATATTTGGTGATTTTAACTACAAAAATGTTAATTCCATATGGTTCAACCTAGTACAATTGGAGCTTGAATAGAAGCAAATCCTATGTCATGGCCATGAAAATTCCCTTTTCTGCTAAGAAAAACAAAATTGGAGAAAATTTAAGAGCTACTATAATTCGTTGTGCCATATGTTGGTAAAACATAAAATTCAAGGCTAACCAACTAACTTAATGTTGAACTTATGATATGTCATTAAGGTCTGATCAGGAAATATGCCTTTCCTTTTCTTCAAGTCCAAAGGAGCATATTGGTGGTGTTTCATATGCTTGGCACACTATTAGATGGGTTTTTGTTTTCTTTTAAACAGTTGGAGAAAATGATTTTGATAGGAGGAGTGGGAGGAAGTACAGAAAGAATCAGTATCGTAAAGAACCAAGTTAAATTCACTTTTACACTGTCAGTTTTAATTGTCATGTGAAGATCCAAGACTACTGCTGTCTGAATAATCTCAAATGAGAATGACGCAGATGTTCTAGAGAATAAACTTATAATGCCGTCAATGCCATCTGCTCCCCAGAGCGGCTGCTTTGTTGAGTCACAGCAGCCTCCTCCTCTGGCATCGTGTGGTTCCAGCATCTGGTCTTTCTCTGCTTTCCGTTAGTATGTCTGTTGCAATGAAACACACATTCTTAGAAATTTATAGGTCTTATTTTTGCCATAATGAGTAAATACTGTTTCCTATTCCCCATTTATATAATTTTTGAAATTCTTTTTAACTCTAAAAATCAAGACCTAGAGATTTGCCTGTTGGTCATTGTATACTTTGATAATTTGAGGACGAGTTCAGAAAATGAGATTTCACAAGACAGATGATGGTAGTTATCAACATAAAATACCCAAAATTGGTCATCCATGTAAACAAAGCAGCCTAAGAGCTTGGTTTCTAAATGTGTGTTAATGGATAGGTGTGAGTTTGGACAAGTTACTTAACCTGACCATGTCTCAATTTCTGAATCTGGATAACAGTGTCTATCCCACAGAATTATTGTGAGGATTAAAGATAATCTGTGTATAGGATTGCCAGATTTAGAAAAGAAAAAAAACCAACCCGTTAAATTGGAATGGTTTATTCATTGTTCATCTGAAATTCAAATTTAACTGGGTGCCCTGTACTTAACCTGCAACACAAATCTTCCTGTCCAGAGTGAATTGGAAGATTTCAATGGATCCTGTCATCCAGCCTCATGCCTCCAGCTCCTCATACTTTCTGGACAGGAAGATTTGTGTTAACTAGCCAACGAGTACTGAAGACAGGGCCAAACTCTAAACTCTAAACTCTAAACCTTGCTCTTACCTGAATTTCTTTCTACAAACAAGCATTTACCCTGCCCCCTGCTATGTGTGAGTACTATGTTAAAGACTAGATGGCGGGGGTAGAAAAACAGGAACACCTTCTGGAAGTGTACACTCTGGTGGGGGGTAGAAAGATAAACAGCTAGCTAGAATACCACAATTTATCTTATATTGGTGATAACTTAGTCTGTTAGATGAGAATCAAGAGATGCCCTCCTACTTTGACAATATCCTTCATGGAGACACAAGAAATAGTTTTTATTTATTTCTCCCAAGCACTGTAATGAGCAATTTACACAATTAGTGTTGCCACTCTCAGCATTGGATAGAACATCTGGACAGAGGATAAATAAGGAAACAGAGAGCTTGAATAATATGATAAATGAACTAGACCTAACAGACATTTATGGAGCATTACTCTGCAAAACAGCAGGATATACATTCTTTTCAAGCACTCATGGACCCTTCTCCAGGATACTTTGGGTCACATGACAGGTCTCAATAAATTTTAAAAGATTCTAATTATACAAAACTCTTTCTCTGATCATAATGGAATGAGGCTGGAAGTCAATAACAGATAGAAAAAGGGAAAATTCATAAATATATGGTGATTAAAAAACACTCAAATAATCAGTGGGTCAAAGAAGAAATTGCAAGAGAATTCAGTAAATATCTTGAGATGAATGAAAATGAGAATAGAACATATGAAAACCTTTGGGGCACTGCAAAAGCAGTGCTGAGAGGGAAATTTATAGCCCTCAGTGATTACATTAAAAAAGAAGAAAGAACTAAAATCGAAGACCTAACTGCATACCTGGAGGAACTAGAAAAAGAACAGCAAACTAATGCCAAACCAAGCTGAAGGAAAGAAATAATAAAGATCAGAGCAGAAATAAATGAAATTGAGAACAACAACAACAAAAACAATAGAGAAAATCAACAAAACCAAAAGCTGATTCTTTGAGAAGATCAACAAAATCAACAAACCCTTAGCTAGACTGACAAATAAAAAAGAGAGAAGATACAAATAAGAGGGACATTACCTCAGAAATAAGAGAGATCATAAGACGATACTAGGAACAACTGTATTCCAAAAAACTAGACAATGTAGACAAAATGTACAAATTCCTAGAAACATACGAACCACTTACACTGACCCTGGAACAAATAGAAGACCTCAACAAACCAATCACAAGTGAAGAGATTGAAACAGTCATCAAAAACCTTCCAAAGATGAAAAGCCCAGGAACAGATGGCTTCACAGGTGAATTCTGCCAATTATTCAAAGACAATCTAATTCCAATCTTGCTCAAGCTTTTTCAAAAAATTGAACAGGAAAAAATGCTACCAAATTCATTCTATGAAGCCATCACCCTAATACTAAAATCAGATAAAGATACTAAAAAAAATAAAAAAAATAAAAAAATTACAGACCAATTTCTCCAATGAATGTAGATGTAAAAACTTCAACAAAATACTTGCAAACCAAATCCAAAAGCACTTTAAAAGAGTTATACACTACAATCAAGTGGGTTTTATCCCAGGTATGCAAGGCTTTTTCAACACAAGAAAATCAATTAGTGTAATAAACCACATTAATAAATTGAAGATGAAAAATCACATGATCCTCTTAATTGATACAGAAAAGGCATTTGAGAAAATACAGCAACCTTTCTTGATTAAAAAAAAAAAACTCCAAAAGATAGGAATAGAAGAAAGCTTTCTCAACATGGTAAAGTGCATGTATGAAAAACCTACAGCCAGCATTGTACTCAAAGGTGAAGACTGAAAGCATCACCTTTCAGGAACAAGAAAAGGATGCTCACTGTCACCACTATTATTCAATATTGTGTTAGAAGTTCTAGCTAGAGCAATTAGGCTAGATAAAGAAATAAAAGACACTCAAATAGGAAAGGAAGAAGTAAAACTTTCACTTTTTGCTGATGATATGATCCTATATCTAGAAAATCCTGAAAAATCCACAACAAAGCTCTAGAACTAATAGATGAGTTCAGCACAGTGGTGGGATACAAGATTAATATGGAAAATCAGTAGCATTTCTATACACTGCTGATAAGCAATCTGAGGAGGAAATCAGAAAAAAAAATCCATTTATAATAACGACTAAAAGAATCAAATATTTAGGAATAAAGTTAACCAAGGGCATAAAGGAACTATATTCAGAAAACTACAAAATATTTCTAAAAGAAACTGAAGAAGACTTAAATAAATGGAAGTCCAGTCTGTGTTCATGGACTGGAAGACTAAATATCGTTAAGATGTCAAATACCCAAATTCAACGCAATCCCAATAAAAATCCCAACAGTCTTTTTTTTTTCTCCCAGAAATGGAAAAGCCAATTTCAAATTTACCTGGAAGTATAAGGGGCCCCTAATAGCAAAAAATGTCCTAAAAAAGAAGAATGAAGTTATAGGACTCTCCTTTCTTGACTTTAAAGCATATTACTTAGCTACAGTGGTAAAAACCAGCATGGTACCAGCATTAAGATAGACAGATTGACCGATGGAACTGAATCGAGAATCAGAAATAGACCCTCACATCTACAGTTAAGTAATTTTTGATAAGTCTGTCAAGCCCACCCAGCTGGGCCAGAACAGTCTATTCAACAAATGGTGCTGGGAGTACTGGATATCCATATCCAAAAGAAAGAAAGAGGACCCTATTCACACCTTATACAAAAACTAACTCAAAATGGACCAAGGACCCATACTGTAAAACTCCTAGGAAAAATGTAGGAGAACATCTTCAAGAACTTGTGGTAGGTGGTAGTTCCTTAAACGTTACACCCAAAGCACGAACAACAAAAGAAAAAGAAAAAAACCCAGATAAATGGAACCTCCTCAAAATTAAACAGTTTTGTTCTTCAAAAGACTTTATCAAGAAAGTAAAAAGGCAGACTATTCAATGGAAGAAAATATTTGGAAACCACATATCTGATAAGGGTTTGATCTCCATGTTATATAAAGAGATCATTCAACTCAATGATAAAAAGACAAGCAACCCAATTAAAAAATGGGCAAAAGACTTGAATAGAAATTTCTCCAAAGAGGAAACATAAGGCCAAAAAAAAAATTAAAAAAAAGCACATGAAAAAGTGCTCATCATCACTAGCTATTAGGGAAATGCAAATAAAAACTACGAGATACCATTTCATACATTATAGAATGACCATTAAAAAAACAAAAACTACAAGTGGTGGAAAGGATGTGGAGAAACAGGAACACTCTTTTGCTCTTGGTGGGAATGTAAAATGGTGCAGCCCCTGTGGAAGACAGTTTGGCAGTATCTGAAAAAGCTGAATATGGAACTGCCATATGATACAGCAATCCTGTTACTAGGAATACATTCAGAAGAATTGAAAGCAGAGATGTGAGCTGACATTTGCACACCAATGATCATAGCGGCGTTATTCACAATTGCTAAAATATGGCACCAGACCAAGTGTCCATCAACCAATGAATGGATAAGTAAAATGTGCTGTATACACATAATGGAATGCTCTTCAGCTGTAAGAAGAAATGAAATTGGGATGCATATGACAATGTGGATGAACCTAGTGGATATTATGTTGAATGAAATAAGCCAGACACAAAAGGAAAAATATTGTATGGTTTTACTAATATGAACTAAATACAATGAGTAAACTCATAGAGGCAAATTCTAGAGTATAGGTATAGAAGGTGGATTGAGAATGGGAGATTATGCTTAATGTATGTAGAATTTTTAATAAGGTTTATTGTAAAAATGTTGAAATGAATAGAGTTGAAAGTAACACATTATAATGAGTGTAATTAACACTGCTGATTTATAAACGTGATTGTGGCTGAAAGGGATAGTCTGTGGACATAATAAATTTTAATTGAAAAGAAACTAGAGAATAATCTAGGGAATGTATAACGGTGATTTCAGTGGT
>JAQZBX010114311.1:0-10028 GCA_029593785.1 Cabassous unicinctus
AAAAAAAAAAAAAAAAAGAATTGAGTTATATCTTACCTGCAAGAAATCACATGTATGTGAAGAAAGCTCTGCAAAAATTGTATAATATTATAGCCAAGTCCTTGGTTTATTAAACCCATTTATAGTATTTAGAGTCATTTATACTCACAATTTTTTTTAATGGCAGGTTGGGCAAAATAATTTCCAAAATTCAACAAATACTTGAACTTTATTTTTCAGTTCGGGTAGATATGACTTAGAGTTTTCTACTACTGTAATTTTTCTCATAAATAGTGGATTATTCATTACTAAATTATTCTGCCCAACTCATCCCTTTTACATACTAGCTTAAGACTGCAAATCCCAGCAAAATTTGTGTTCAACTAACATATTTTTTCCGTCATTCACAGGTAAGATGCCTATATTTATGGTCAAACCAAGAAACTTTTCCAGCAAAATGCTAAACCAGATGAGACATCGGGACAACAGGATAAACCAGGACTATCTTGGGAAATAACAACGTATGGTACCCTATTCACAGCTGCTTTTTGACTCCCCAAACTTACCTCTTAACACAGGGGAGACAGCATAGCCTAGTGCAAAGAACACTGGCCCAACTCATTTTCTTCCCTCCTAGAGAACACCAGCCAGAAACCTAAGAGAATGTTGGATTCCTTATTTTCCCTTGCTCCTTCTCCCAACTAATTATCAAGTCTTACTAATTTCAGTTCCTAATTCCATCCACTTCTACCTACTCCACTACCACTACTTTAGTCCAGGTCATCATCATTTTTCACCTGCATTTTTGCAGCAGTCTCCTACTGGTCTCTTGTTTTCTTCCTGACCCCTCCAATTCATTTTTCACACTGATGCTGAATTAATCTTTCTCAAATGCAAATCTAATGATGTTATGCTCTTTCTTAAAATCTTTATTGGGTTTTTCTTGTTCTCAGATAAATCTAGCCTGTCCTGGAAGGCTCTACATAATTGCACACATCTAGCCTCCTGTCTTAATCACCCCTCACCCACCCCACTTGTACACTATGCTTTGGCCATATTGAATTTCCTGCAGCTCCTGGAATGCACCTCCCTTTTAATTATGTTTTGCATAAAGGCTTCCTCCTCCATGCTCCCCATACCAGCTCAGCCCATCCCTCACCCATCTCAGTCAGTCCTATGCCTGAAAGTCCATCTTCATTATTTAGATCACTGCTTAGGAAGGATTTCTTCCAGGAAGCTCCCATCTACTTCCCACATCAGAGCACTTAATTGAACTATGGGTCACTCCTGGTTGATTCCTTTGTCTGAAATCCTAGTAGATTATCAACCCCTAGAGGGCCTGAACCTCAAACCAAAATTCCCTGACCTTGACCTTCCAGCAACCTGTTTTGTACAACAAATTAAGAAAAACCTTCTACAAGCTTCTCAGAATGCCAGCCTGAATTCTTGCACACTCCTAGTTCCCAGCCTCCATTCCCAATTTTTAAACCCTTTTGTGGATCATAGAAAATAACTGATCATACCATCTTGTCTCATTCATTTTTTTCCCATGCTCTAAGACTTCTCCTTCAGTGGAAATGAATTCCATGTACCTTATAAGAACTCTGCAGGGCAAACAACATGTGAAAGGAAAATTGACTTATTGCCAGAAAAAACACCAACTCAGCATATTTTCTTTTCCTCCTAAGTTTGACCTGATGAAGAAAAGTGCTTACAGTACCAAACCTTCAGAGTCCTCAGGGAACTCACTGACAGCTGATTTTTCAATCGCTCCTCAAAGTACAGTAGAGGACAAATTCCTCAAGTTATAGGAACGGCGTATTCACAATTTTGCAGAGGTACTTAAAAACCATAAAATAGTATATAGATATTCATTAAGGTATGTTTAAGATCACTATGTTCTTATTTCAAGTCTGAGACTCTCCTTCAAACTTTAAAGGATATAACAACACTCTCCCTCTCATTTGGGAGACTACCTCAGAGTCACAGAAAGCCAGCTTATGCCCACCTCAGAGCAAAGACTATAGTAATCTTCTGGAATTCAGGTAATAAGACAACAACATCCCTCCCTAGCTGAAACCATCTGCTTCCTTTGTAAACTCCATCTCAGGTCAAACTCCTTTTGAAACTTCATGGCTGGGATGGTACCCAACTGGACAGAATGTTGCCATTTGGTACCCGTATGCCCAGAGTTAAAAAGGAAAAAAAAAATCCCTCTCTGGATCCTAATTTCAATATCCCTCTTTTCTCAGTGGCTATCCGTGTGAAGTTGGGTGCCATGAAGGTCTGAGTTTATATCAATATACAATAAACTAGCGTAAGTTGTTCGTATTTTGGGAAAATGTTCAGTATGCCAGTGTTCTGTTCTATATTCTAAAAATAAATATTTTCATAAGTATTAGTTGAGTGTCTGGAAAACACAATTAAGTGCTTATTTAGATACAAAACAAATTTGCACTGGAAAGTAATATAGGAAGACAGTGACTGACCTGTCCCTCTCCCTTTTTTTCTACTGCAATGCAAAGGAAATCCCTTGCAGTGGCCCAGGTGCCCTGCGTGATATGATCCCTTACACGGCCCACACACCCTGCCTACTTCTACAGTGCCACGGCCTATGCTGTGTCCACATGGGCCTTATGTGACTTCCTCAAACACTTGAGGTTCTTTCTTGGCACATGCTGATCCCTCTATCTGGAATGCTTTCTCCCACCTCTTTCCATGGCTGTCAGCTTCTCAGACGTCAGCTCTTGGGCTAAAAGTCACTTTCCTGGATAGGCCTTCTTTCACTAGATAAGTTTCCTTCCCTCCTATTGTTTTCTAATGTAGCTTCCAGTTTGTTTCTTCCTTAGGACTCACCCAATCTGTCTCCCCCATTCGACTTTCAGCACCTTGAGGGCAGGAACCACATCTAAGTGGCTCACTATTGAATCCTCGGGACCTGAACAAGGCCTGGCACATTGTTTAATGAATATATGAATATGTGGATTGAGAAAATAAATGACATCGGTCTGTGAATTAAGTATTGCTTTAAATGAATTTATATTTTATTAATCTCAACTAACTACATACATGTAAAAAATATGTATACAACATGGTGATTGAATTATGTATATATAGTTATTCAGGTTACAGTAGTGGATTAAAGGCCATTGTAAATAGTTTTGAGGAACCCCAGTCCTTCAAAAGTTGAGGGCCTCTCACATGAATGTACAAGGTTCAGAAAATTGTGCTAAATCTTGCTTGTGTTATGACATACTCTAGAAATTATCTTTTCATTATTTCATCCATTTTTTCAGAGATCCTTTATTGAAAGCATTTTCTGCACAAGAGTAGCCAGAAATAGCAGCTATATACAGCAGGGAAAACAGAGAGAGAGATTGAGAGGTAAAGAATTTTCTTGTTTGTCTGTTTTTTGTTTATTATTATTATTATTGAAATAATGAAAATGCGCTCATAGTGATTGAAGTGATGAATGCCCAATTATGTGATTATACCAAATATCATTGAGTGTACACTTTGGATGAATTGTATGCTTTATTAGTATGTATCAATACAATTGATTTGTTAATAAATAAATAGCTTTTTAAAAAGCATTTTCTGAAACTTTTTAAAAAATATGAACAATATAACTTTTCTACCTTTAAAAATTCCAGTAAATTCAGTTAGTTGGTTCTGATTAATTGAGGTTTTTCTTGTACCTAGTTATCAATGAAGTCCAATCTCTGCTTTTCTGTAATTTAAGTTTTTTATGTAACTGCCTTGTTTATTCATTAAACTTTTATTTGACTCCTACTTGATGCTGTGGAGACAAAGATGAGTTCCCTTTAGTAGCCCATGGCCCAAGGGGGATCATACATAAATAGTACATAAAGAGCCACCTAGCCAACCTGGGGGCATCAGAAATGGTTTCTTATAGGAGGTGACCCATGAACTGAAACTTAAGGTTTGCAAAGGACTAAGCCAGAAGAAATAGAGAGAAAGGGCCCAGAATGTACAAAGACATTGAAACAAGAAACATTCCATTGTGTTCCAGGAAGGCCAAGCAGTTCAATATTCCCGGAGCATAAACTTTGGGGAAGGAATTGTAACTGTTGAAGCTTGAGAGGTAGGCGGGGCCAGACTCAGGAAAGGGAGCTTGTACCTTTTTAGGGAGTTTGGACTTTACACTCTAGGTCATGGGGACCCACCAAAGCATTTTGTGGGAATTGTTAATAGTTAATCTCCAAGAGCATGCGAATTGAAAAATTTTATGCAAATTACTTTCCATTTTTACACTACTAGCAGTTGGAAGAGACATACCACAAACAGAAACTTCAAAGGATTTACAATCTGGCACTATTTTAATTGTGTTTATTCCAAATGCTTTCCACATCAAAATGGCTGTTTTAAGAGAATAAATTTGATATTGTGAAGTCCATCTTTAATCCTGATGTTTATTAAATAGAAAGATTCAAAATCATTTAATTATTCTTGGAAAATGTGCATGAATGTGCGGTATTTGGAACTCTATTTTAGAACCCAAATGTCATAGACATCTGGACAGCAAAATTATGCAACAGAGACCTTTAGAAATGTGTTACTAATTATTGACTCTTCTCTGTGACAGCACAACCAAGCCTTTGTTATATGCACTGTATGCTGTACTGCTGTGTACTGTGAGTTTTTTCACACTAGGGTTTATTTTCATGAGATATTCCTCATAACCAACACCACAAAGCTTTTACAGGGTTAAATAGTAAATGATAAAGCTCATAAGGTTCAGAGATATATTAATTATATTAGCAAGAATGAAGGAACAAAACAATAGCTTAGGAAAATGTGTCTAAGGAAGGAAGAAGAGAAACATGTTCAAGCTAGCTGAAGAATTAGGGAAAGAATTCAGGGTCACAAGCTGTACTGGAGAGGACATGTGACAGTGTGGAAAGAGCAGACCTGGATTCTAGCACTGGTCTTATCGCTTACTAAATATGTCACTTAACCTCTCGGCGCCCTAATTTTTACTACCTATAATATGAAAACGTTGGACAAGATAGTCTTTCAGGCCTCCTTCCAATTCTAAAATGTAGGTTATAAGAGTTTAAAATATCATGAGTTCGACTGCTCCTGATAACTACTAGGAACAGTTCTAGGTGATGGTGTCTAAGAACAAGACAAGCATATTTCTAGTGAGAAGGGAAGGAAAACAGAGAAATAGCAATACATGGATAAAATAATTGTAGTTAGTAGCAAGTGCTATGAATGCAATCAGGCGGGATCATATTCTAGAGAGGGTCTGGGTGGTCTGGGGGCAACACACAGAGGTGAGCAGGGAACGGCTGTCAGAGCAGATGACAAACAAGCTGAGGCCAGAAGAAAGAGAAGTCTCCATATCTGTGAAATCCAGGGGTCAGGCATTCAGATGGAGATAGGACATGTGACAAAGACCTGAGTAAGGAACAGGCTAGACTCAGGAATATGAAGAAGCCAGGGCAGGTGGAATGCAGAAATGAGTGGAAGAATGACCAGAAATAAGCTAAGCCAGATAATGGAGATCCTTGTAAACTGTGGTAAGATGTTTAACTTTTATTTTAAGTGCAGTGGTCAGCAATTTGGAGGACTTCAAGCTGGAGAGTGACACGATCTAATTTACTAAGAAATATTGCTTTGGATATTGTGTGGCGATTGGATTGCAGATGACAGAGTGGAAGCAAAGAGTCCAATATCAGATGTTATTGTAAAAATCCAAATAAGAGATCATGGTAACTTGAATAAGGTGATATAAGTGGCCTAAAACAAGTGAATGGTGATTTATTGGTCTAAATCCTTGTATTTAAATGTCTTTAATGTTAATGTGATGCTTCAGAAGCTGACTCAGATTAATTTATGAATTTGGTAACCTTGATTTAAATTGAATGAGAAATGAAGGGGGTCTTCTAGGAAAAGGGTAATGACAAATGTCATTTGCTTTGGAAAATTTTGTACTGAATTTAGTGCCATACATATTTGGGAATTTTCACGCATATTTGGGGGTTTTTACTCAGGGTTACAAATAAGTTAAGGAGAAATGGTAGCATATTTAGAAAAAGAAATCAAGTATCTTTTAGATAGCTTGGTGCCTAGCAAGAATTCCAAGTAGATATTACTGTCAATTTTTATGGGAAAAAATACAGGAATTTACTCAGCAATCTATCTTGTGAAATGTTTAAGTAGATATTGTCAGAGAATGGGCTTCATACTTTGAGCAATTCCTCTAAACCAATTGGGCGCAAGTAAACAACTGGAACTCTCCTTGAAAAAATGCAAAATCACATCTGTTTCTATGGCTTTTTCATTAAATATTTAAAGTAATACAGAAAAAGCACTGGCCAATCGCAGTAGAAAAATCAAGACAAGCACCCTATTTGGGGATAGTAAGGAATGAATTGTGTCACGGCTGTCTATTACTAATTTAAAAATAATAGCATACTAATCAATAGGTGTAACATAGGCACTTCTTAAGTTTAAAAATTTCATTCGTAAGTTGCTTATTTAAAACTCAGAAATAATTTTCCCATAAAATAATATAACCTCTCTGGCCAGCCCACAAATACCAGTTTAACCATTTATTCAAATAATATTCTCAAATAATATTCTATAGTTCATTACAACCACTGCACTGCAATAATTCAGTGTTGTACTATGATATTGCTGTAAACAAAATTTGTTCTTAAATTGTCATTTACTCTTTGCCTGCTTTTGCATCATCACCTTTCATGTCTCTTCAGCAAATGAGTCAGTCTGCAAAGATTATATATCCTACCCCCTCTCTCCAATTTTGTAACTTGTTCTGCTAAAGAAATGATGGACAAGAAAGAAAATGTTATAACTGGGTGATGTTCTTTAAAATAAACTGCCAACACAAGGGGAAAAAAGTCCAGGTTACAGAAGGAATCAGAGTCCCTTGCATAAAGGAACAGAAGGGGAAGAAAAAAAAATTTCCACATTTTCTCTAGGTACAGGTATAACCCAGGAAATTTGTCTTGCCATACAATAATTTCGTGACTGTACCATCTCCTTCTCTGCAACTTACTTCCCTGAAAATCCCATGATCTCAGATTCCTTGGGTTCATACTGTTTGATTGAACTCTATATTGCATACTGCCCAAAGTGCTCTTTACCATCAAATTACCTGTCTCCTTTCTCTGCCAGAATTATTCTGCTGCTTTCAATGTCATTTAAAAATTGGGAAAGCAATCTGACTAAATAACACATTAATCTATAAATGATAGATAAGTAAACTTCAGAAATATTTGCATCTTAGAAATGGTTGCTTATTAAACCAAGAATCCCTAATTAGTGTGAATTCAGGCAATGAAACAAAGAAAAAGAATTTCACAAGATTTTGGAGTAGGTTGTATTGAAGGGAATGAGAGTGGAGTTGCATTCCTTTTCTATTTTCTTTATCTCCAGAGCCTCAGATTCTATAATAGCTCCACATACAAATTCCCTAATGCATTTTATCCCAGTTAATCTTTATTATAATTCTGCAACTGAGTAATATCCTCATTTTACAGAAGAAATTGAAATATCTCTACTCTTCTCAGGTATATTTAATTAAAATTATTTAGGCTTAGTATCCACCCCCTTAGGCTCCACCCCTGGTGAGCTTTTTCCCCAAGCATGGTTAAGCACCAATTCTTCATCATATCCAAACGTCACCTCCCCCCTCCCCTCTCCCCACAGCCCTTGAGATCTTCCATGTTTTCCACAAAGTTTTCCTCAGCTGGTTAGAAAACAGTAATTGCTTATATGATATCACACTATTTGGACCTGGGAACACATGATTTTGCCTCCTACCTAGTAAGATAGAGTGGCAAGAGTTCTAGGCCCAATCTTTGTACAGACTGTGACACTAAATTGAACAAGTCACTTTAATTTACTGTGTCTCAGTCCTCATCTAACCAGAAGGCAGGTGTGTGTGTGTGTGTGTGTGTGTGTGTGTGTGTGTAAGTCAGAGGTGTATAATGCCTGCCTCATCTTCTTTACAGAATTATTGTCCTGATCAAATACATGATGCATCTGAAAACATTTAGAATCAATAAAAAGTACTATAATTCTAAAACACTGCTATTTGTTGAGCTCTCACTATATCCAGGCATGGTATTCAGTGCTATGCATGATTTATATAATTTAATTGCCTCAAGAAACAATGAGGTATCATTAACCCCATTTTACAGATGATGAAACTGAGGCTTAGATTAGTTAAATACTCAAGGTCTCAATGGCATAGTCACATAACTAGCTGCAGAGGAAGTAAATGAAGAAACAGGGATATGAGCACAGGCCCATCTAGAACATACTGCTGCCCATCCATACATGTCAGTATTATTGGCCTCGTCCATTTTTATTATCCCTAAATCTATTTGTATGTAATATAAATGTTATAATTTAGAAATTTTATAGTGACTTACTCTTATTTTGCTGTTCATATATTACATATCAGTGTAATATGTAAAAATTGCAAACTTCTGGATGCTAAGGCCCACTTTCATGCAGTATTCTCTGTATAGTGCCTGGCACAGATGTGCCAACAGTCTTCCTAAGTATTTTTACTATGATGAGGAGGAAGAATCAGGAATCCAGAATGGGGCTATACATCTATTAAAAAGACTGCACACATTAAAATTAAAAGAATTATACACCATAATCACATGGATTTTTTTCCCAGGTATGCAAGGGTGGTTCAACATAAGAAAATCAATTAATGTAATACACCACATTAATGAAATGAAGGAAAAAAAACACACTATCATGTGTGAGTATTTTTTTTTTTTTTTATCAACACAGAAAAGGCATTTGACAAAATCCAGTATTCTTTCTTGATAAAAAACACTTAGAAAACTAGGAATAGGAGGAAACTTCCTCAACATGATAAAGGGCATATATAAAAAACCCACTGCTAACATCATATTCAATGGTAAAAGAAAGATTGAAAGATTTCCCTCTAAAATTTGGAACAAGACAAGGATGCCCACTGTCATGCTACTATTCAACATTGTGCTGGAAGTTCTTGCAAGAACAGATAGGCAAGAAAAAGAAATAAAAGGCATTTAAATAGGAAAAGAAGAGGTAAAACTTTCACTATTTGCAGATGACATGATCCTATATATAGAAAGCCCCAAAAATTCTACAACAAAGCTACTAGAGCTAGTAAACAAATTCAGCAAAGTGGCTAGGTATAAGATCAAAATGCAAAAAACAGTATGTTTCTGTACACTAGTAATGAGCAATTTGAAGAGGAAATCAATAAACAAATTCCATTTATAATAGCAACTAAAAGACCCAAATATCTAGGAATAAATTTAACTGAGGATATAAAGGACTTATACATGGAAAATTACCAGATGTTGCTAAAATAAATCAATGAAGATCTAAATAAATGGAAGGACATTCCATGCTCATGGATTAGAAGACTAAATATTGTCAAGATGTCAGTTCTACCCAAAAGTATTTATAGATTCAATGCAACCAACCCCAATCAAAATTCCAACAGCCTGCTTTGCAGAAATAGAAAAGCCAATTATTAAATTTATTTGAAAGGGTAAGGGACCCCGATTAGCCAAAACCATATTGAAAAAAAAAAGAACGAAGTTGGAGGACGCACCCTTCCTAACTTTAAGACTTGTTACAAAGCTACAGTGGTCAAAATAGCATGGTGCTGGGGGCAGATGTGGCTCAAATGGTTGGGTGTCCATTTCCCATATGGAGGGACCTGGGTTCGATCCCTGGGACCTCCTGGTAAAGAAAAAATATAGAAGGCATGTGGGCGCACCACCAGGCCCGGTGAGCAGGTGAGCCCCCAGGCCCCACACGCAGGTGTGCCAGGCCCCGACGAGGCACGCAGCAAGATGATGATGTAACAGGAAAGTGACACAAGGGAGAGCCAAGACGAGACGCGCCGAAAAACCGGGAACTGAGGTGGTACAGGTTGCAGAATGCCTCTCTCCCACATCGGAGCTTCCCAGGATTGAATCCCAGTGAAGACAGGAGGAGAAAGATGAGAAGAGAGGGCAAGAAATAGACACAGAGAA
>JAQZBX010114312.1:0-10028 GCA_029593785.1 Cabassous unicinctus
AAAAAAAAAAAAAAAAGCAGACAATGAACCAAAAACAATGAGCAGACAAAAAAGAAAAAGAGCATCTCAGGCTGAAGGAACAGTGAGGACAAAGGCCCCTGAAGCAGGAGTGAATGTCTTCCTTCTAGTCACAGGAAATCTGGACTGGCGGCCTCCTGTTCATACAGCCCAAACCTCACTGCCATGTGAGCCTTAACCACCTTACTCCATCCTTTCTCCATCCTACTCATGGGGTTGATGTTTGGACCGAGAGGGACTCCACATCTGTCTCTATCAGGTACATCTCCTCACATTTTGTCCATTTCTCCACTGGATCCAGCTTGCTTTGGGGCTGATGGAGTTTCTCCTTCATAATGGCATCAACATTCTATTTACATCCCCATTTGAGTCCCAGACAGAAAATGTCGAATCGGGCAGACCAGAGGGAGCAGAGCCCCATGGCCAACCTCTAAAGGCTCCCCCCCCGCACCTGGCTTGACAGTGACAGAGCCTCCCTTATCAGTGCTGCATTTTCCAAGGCATCCTTCTTAAAAAGGAAGATGGAAATGTAATTGGAGTTAGTGGGTCAGCTTTCGCTATGCCATCTATCAAATGTTTACAATCTGTTCCCAGCAGCAGGCCGAAATGGTGTCAGAAATGACACCCCAAGCCATGAGTAAACACAATCATGAGCATGGGTGTCATTGATGGACTTGGAGTCCATTCATCTGCTACACGAGATTCACACCCTCTATACCAAGCACACTGTCAAGCACGCCACAGGCATCCGAGAAACATGAGTCCTATGGAAGATATTGAGGAAGAATCACCTGGCTCCGAGTCTTCCATCTCATAGTGTGTGGTAGTTTGAGGCTTTTACAGACCCCAGAAAAATCATGTCCTGAGAATGAATCCATGCCTGTGGTTGTGAAACTATTGTAGGGAGGGACATTTTGATTAGGTTACTTCAGTTAAGGCATGACCCAGGGTTGGGTCTTAATCCTCTTACTGGAGTCCTTTATAAATAGTATGAATACAGAGAGAGACACAGAGAGAAAGCCACAGAAGCCAGAAGCTGAAGGCAAGGAAATCCGGAAGAGAAGGGCGAGACCAGCAGACGCTGCCATGTGCCTTCCCACGTGACAGAGGAGTCCAGGATCGCCGGCAGCAATTTGGACATGTTCACAGCCTCAGAACTGTAAGCTCACCAGGAAATAAATCCCCCTTGTAAAAGCCAACCCATTCCTGGGATGTTGCATTTCGGCAGTCTAGCAAACTAAAGCATAGTGTTCTAGTCACCTGCTGTTGTGGGCAGGGGCAGCTGGTTTCTGCTTCATTTGGTAGTAGCAGGGCAGCCTGAAGCCCCAGAGGCTCACTCACTTGCACGCCTCGTGGTTGATGCTGGCTGTTGTCTTTGATCTCAACTGAGACTGTGGCTGGAATGCCTAGATTTGGCCTTTCCTGGCATGGAGGCACCCCAAGAGAGAGATCCCGGCTGTGGTCTTTTATGACCTAGCCTCCTAAATCACAAAGTGCCATTTCTGCCTCATTTTATTCCCTACAAGACTAAGACAAAGACCAGTCTATATTCAAAAATGGTGGGAAGAGTGTCAAAGAATATGCAGACAGTTTAAAGCCTCTAGCCATGGGACGGGATGAGACTCATAGATTTGACCACTGTTCTTAAGCAATGGACACCAAAGAGGCTTTCTGAGAGCTGGACCACAGAGCTGCACTGAGGAAGATTAAGGAATGTTTGCAGGCCTACTTAAAGCTCCTTTGTGTAGGATGCCTGCATGCTTGCTGCATTTGAAATATGTATCTCCACAGCTATATTTAGAAGAAACAGGTTCCTTGTTTCTCAAGTAAAGGGAAGTTGGAATTGGAGTTCACCAGGAGTTCATGCAATTTCTGCCCCAGGGATAGTAAGTTTTAGCTAAAGGACCATCCCAAATCACTGGACGTTTAGGAAGATTAATAGTCCCACCCTGGGGCCAAAGGTGAGGGCCAGGAAGGTGTAATGCCTAAAAAATGCATGACACGGCATCCAAAAAGGAATCACGGGCCGGTGAAACCCTTCAAAAAGTTACTATCTCTAGGTGTCCTGATATTTTCATGTTCAAGTTTGGCAGATCCTTCAGCAGGGTAGGGCAGAGATGCTCCAAGTTTGCCCAAACCCCACTTTGATTTTCTCCTGGGCACATGGCTAGACTACATTTCCCACCCTCCTTTGCAATTAGGTGAGACCAGGTAACTGAGTCCTGGCCAAAGAAATGAGGGCAGAAGAGATGGAGACCACTTCCAAGCATGGCCCATGAAAACTCTAGCAGTTCTCCCACCCTCTCTCCTCTTTCCCCACCCACTGACTAGATGGAGTGGACTTCCAGGACCTAGAAGAGGACAGAGTCACAAGAGAGAAGTGTCCTGGGTACCTGAATCACCAGATGGGGGAGATTTGCCTGACCAGGAACACCAGCAAAGAATCTTGTTGCATGAGCAGAAGATACACTTTTTTTTTTTTTTTGTCTTAAGCCACTGTGGAGCTGTTTGCTATGGTTGTTTGCCTACCCTGACTGTGAAGTTGAATTTTTGTTTAGGAAATAATGCTTCCCCTCCCCCTCCCACCGTGGGTGGAGTATATTTCCCCACCCCACTGAGGTTGGGCCTGGCTATATTACTTGCTTTGGTCAATGGAATGTTAGTGGACAGGGTGCTAGCAAAAGCCTAAAGTATGTTTACACACATTTCAACATTTCTATACTCTTGACCTACCACCGTCTTGCTTTTCTGCCATCTCCCCAAGAAGAACAAGCTCTAGCTATCCCCCTGGTCAAAAAATGGTGAGAGACTGTAGAGCGGACGTGGACACAGCCCCAAGCTTGGAGCCAAGCCCAGTCTACTCCAGACCAGCACCAGCTGACCTGCAGGTGTGGGAGTGGGAAGAAATGGTTATTGTTTTAATCCACATAGCATTTTTGTGGCCATTGTTGACCAAGACCCAAAAAAAGTGGGCATTCTAATGGGGCTGCCATATTTAGCTTCTACTTGATGCCTGCTGTTGATCTCATTTAGGTTTTATACCAACCTTATTTTACAGATGAAGAAACTGAGGCACAGGAAAGGACTTGCCCAAGGCACCTTGGAAGTTTGCTATGTCAAACTCATAAATCTAACCTTTTCTCCCACTATTCCAAACACACTGACAGAACGTGAGAAACAGATAAAATCAGTAAGGCAATGGACAGATTTTAGGATGGTTCCACCAAATCCCACTTTAACAGAGCTTGGTAATATGCCTGGATATCTAAAAAAAGGAAAATCCGGGACAAAGAAAAAAATGACCAGCTTCACTCCGACGGTTGTTAATTTCTGGAATTTATTTACCCCGTGGGTTAGTGAATTTTTGGAACTTATTACCTAAAGATATTGCACAGGCCGAAAATACAATTTTTTCTAAGAAAGATTTGAATAATTGCATCCTTCCATTCCTTTAAGTGGTTATTAAGAAAAACGAGAGCATTTGCGAGATATGGGTCTCAAGCATCTTCAAGGTTAACTTCAAGGAGGAAAATCGCACCCTCTGACACAATGTTCCCGGTAGTCCTGGGAGAGAAGGGACACTGCGAGACCCCTCGGGACTCCCGGTCACCCCACCTCCCTTCAGACAATGCTTGTGGCAAGCATTCAAGGAGCACCCGCGATGATTCCTGTAGGGGCCGCCCCACAAGAGGGCTATTGGCCCCCCAACCTGAGAAAAGAGCACACTGATCCCCTATTGGTGTACCCCCTCTTCGCCTCGAGGACCCTCGGCTTGGGCTCTTTGAGTGTGAGATACCGCAAGGGCTCGGGGGAGATTGTGGAAGAGCAGAGACCCGAGGCGTGGGGAATCGCACAGGGGTGGGGTGTTTCCTGCCAGCGGTGATGGCTGCAGAGCGCGCGGCACGCCCGCACACCCACAACTACACACACTCACACACACACACCGGCCTCCACGCCCTATCTGCCTGGTGAGCAGCAGATTCCCGGAAGCGGGAGGTGCAACCCCACAAGGAAACCCGGAGGCCGGGCGCAGGGCGCGCCCATCCCGGAGGCGCCGGCAGCTTCCAGGACCTCTGCACCGCAAGGAGACGACCCCCGGGCGAGGGGTAGAGCCGCGCCCAGCCTGAGGGGAGCCCCACGCGCCCCCGCCCCTCGGGTGCCAGCGCCGCCCCCGCTGCGGCGGACGAGGGGCGGGGCGCGGCGCGGCCTATATAAAGCGCGGGGCGGGCGCCGCTCTTTTGTCTCCGGCTGCAGCGACACGAGTGGGAGTTCGCTGAACCCCGGCAAAGAGCCCGACGCCCCGGTGAGCGCGGCGCTGGGGCGGGGGCCCGCCCCGGGGTGGGGACCCGAGTGCCTGGCGGGCGCCCGGCTCCGGCGGGACGCGACGGCCACGCCCGGGGGCTCCTAGCGAGTGGGTGCGGGACGCGGCCCTGGGGCTGCGGGGAACGCCCGGGCGGAAGCGCCACGTCGCGAGGCGCCGGCCCGGGGCGCGGGCGGGAACGCTGCTCCCTGCCCCGGACCAACCACCCGGATTTACCCCGCTAGGATCATCTGAAGAAAATGGCAGACAAGCCCGACATGGGGGAAATCGCCAGCTTCGACAAGGCCAAGCTGAAGAAGACGGAAACGCAGGAGAAGAACACCCTGCCGACCAAAGAGAGTGAGTGAGCCCCGCCCTGCCCCGCACCCCTCCCCCCTCCGCCGGCCCCCTTCCTCTCGCACAAAGCGCCCCGCTTCTCTCTTAATCTCAAGATCTCTCGTGGGTGCCTCGCCTACCCCACGTCTGTAGGCAGGCGGGGAGGGGGGGTTTGCAAGGTGTCCCCATTCCCCCTCGCCCCCAATGCACGCTTCCCGCTCCCCCCAGCCATCGAGCAGGAGAAGCAGAATGAAACTTCCTAAGAACCTAGAGGATTCCCGAGCCCCGTCATCTCCGAGGCCCCAGTGGCGACGTGGAAGAAGAGCCACCTGCAAGCTGGACACGAGATGGACGCGCGCGACAAGCTGCACTGTGAACCCGGGCACTCCCCGCCGACGCCACCGGCTTGCGGGTCTCTTAGCGGGTCCCCCCCAATCGGACTGCCAAATTCTCCGGGTTTGCCCTGGGATGTTAGAGAAAATTATTTGTGTGATTGGTGACAATAAAAGACACCTCGTGGCGTGGCTGGCGTGGTCCGAGTCGCTTGGTTGGGCAGGCACGGGGCGTGCGGAATGCAGGCGTTGGAGTCGGGGTTCCTGCCGCAGAGAGGGAGGGAGGGAGGGAGGGAGAGAGAAGGGCGCACGAATGGGCTGCTGGCGGTGGGGGGGGTGGGGGAGTATTTTAATTTGGGCTTTACCTGCCTCTCCATTAGATTTCGTGGGTTCTCATCTGCTTATCTCTTGCTGATAATGCAGTCCGGTGGAAACTTTCACCCCTCTTTGCCATGCCTGTAAGCTGTTCTGGAAAACGCTATTTCAAAGGAGCAGGATTCGTTTTTGAGCAGCCTTTCCAGTATCACTGGTTCCCTCTGGCCTCCTAGCTCTGATTCAAACCAGGAGAAGACATTGAAAGACTGTGAAGAAGCGGGGACGGGGGTAGATAGATATGTTATGTTGGAAATTGAGCGAGGCCACCAAGTCTCCAAGAGGCCTTGGAGCCTAAAAGAGGAGGCAGGAGAACAAAAACAAAGGCGGGGTCTGGGAAAACCACAGCGCGAAAATAATGGGGGGCAGCCTCGCTTTGTGCAACCCCAGCTCAAAACCTCCCGCAAATCCTTGGAGGGATCTCTGGGGCGAGCAGCTCACCCCCACCTCACCCGGGTAATGGCGTTATGGGAGAGCCCGGCTCTTGACACCCCGAGGACCCAGGGGAAACGGGAGGGGCCAGCCCGAAGGGGCCTAAGCGACCGCCAAGCCTTCTGCGGCAGAAGAAACTGGCTTGGGATTCCAGGGGTGGGGTTTTCTTTCTGGAGGGGAGGGGGGCGCGTTGTTGAGTGGTTTGGCCCACATTTTTGCTTGCCCACTGGACTGGGCCCGGAGTGAGGGTGGGTGACGTGAAAGAGCTTCTGTCCAGTCCACAAGGAACTTTAAAAATTTAGTGGGTGAGACAGACAGCTACCACAGACCAGAGTTGGGGACACGGGCTGAGGCGGTCACTGCTGGTTTTGCATAAAGTGACTGGACAGACCCGGGCTGTTGAGGGCTAGAGAGGAGGAGGAGTGCAAGAAGAGGTACTAGGTGCCATCCAGGTGGTGACACTGACCTTCACTGAGGGCCCAGATGTGCCAGGCACCATGCTAGGAGCTTTAACTCTCAGCAGCGCCATTAGGGAGGTCGGAGGATTATCCCCATTTTACACACGGGGAAACTGAGGTGCGAGGCAATTAAGGGATTAGCTGAAGTCACGCAGCCAGTGAGTAACAGCCAGTACTGAGGGCCAAATGTGCGCCCTGAGGGGTCCTACGAACCCACGTCTGTGGCAGATGTTTCATGAGTGTTCACGACTGGCATCAAGGTGTAAATGACCCTGTTGGGAGGGGTTAAATTAAATTTGAAGATAAAGAAGAAATCACTTCTGCTTTCAAACACTGGTGACGGTTGTGTCTGCTGGTGAGACGGGCTTTGGAGTAAAATTAACCTGGGTGGGGGATAGGAGTGTGCCGGGGTAGGAGAAGGACTGGTGGTGCGACTGCAGTTTTAAATCCGGTGGTCAGAGAGGACCTCGGGGGGAAGAGGGTCTTTGAGCCAAGACCCGAAGGACGAGCGGAGGAGAACAAAGTGGACCTGGGAGCATAGGAGATGAGTGTCCCAGGCCGAGGGAACTGCAAGTGCAAAAGCTTTGATAAGAAGGCGAGGGGAGCGGCTGTAGCTCAGGGGTTGAGCGCCTGCTTCCCGTATACGAGGTCCCGGGTTCAATGTCCCGTCCCTCCTTTTAAAAAGAGTGAGAGAGGAGAAGGCGCTGGAGGCGTTTGAGGAAGGGCAAAAAGCCCCCGTACAGGTCTAGGGTTAGGGAGGGGAGATGTGAAGGCGGGCGATGGGGGAGGCAGATCTTGGAGGGTGTGCGGCTGGGGCGAGGCTCGCTGCTGACGGGTTCCTCCTCCCTCCCCTCACCCCCGGCGCCCCCTAGCGGCAAGCGGGGTCTTGCCTGGGCTCACCACGCCTGTCGCCTCTTCTGGGTCCAACCTCCTCCCTGGGGCTGCTTCTAGAACTCAAGCCCAGCCCCTCTTCCCTAGGATCCCCACAGACTCCTCCGGGGGTCTCCGTTCCCGGCGCTCGTCCAGGGGAGGCCTTTTTCCTGGGACCCGCTTCCTCTCAGACCCCCACGACTCTCTCAGCCCCTCCCCAGGAAATCCACCATCTGAGATTGGGGTTGTGTGGGGTGCTGGTGAGCGCCTTGCTCTTCCTAAGAATTTAAGAAAACAGAATTAGGAGACTCAGCAGCCACCCCGCCCCATCTAAGCAACCTACTGCCCGAATGTCAAAACCCGGAGACGACCCGCCCTACAGGCTGCGCATGCGCTCCGAGGCCAGCTTTCCGCGGCCCCGCCTTCCTCTCCGTAATGGATCCGGCACGGGAGGGAATCTCAGGGGGCTTCGTGGAGAAGGCCGGTCTCCAGCTCCAGTGTCAGAGAGTATTGAAGCATCTCCCGGTCCCTCTCCTTCCCACCCATTATCCCGCCACTTCTACTCCTTGCCATCCTGGGGCTACTGACTACTTTGGGAGAATTATGCTGAATGACGAATGAATGCCCTTTTCTTCCTGTCTAAGAATTCAGGAACAAATTCTTAGTACAGTCACAAAATGACTGAGGCTTGCTCTAATAAAAATGTAGCGTTCCTTTTTAAACACACCTGAACATTCAGTTTTGTTTTCTTATTTCATACCTAAGACGAGCTTTAACAGTTGGGTGGCCCTGTTTGGTATAGGGTTCAGGGCTTGGGACGCTTCACTGTCTCTCTTAGGGTGTGCCAGGGGGCTCAGGACTGCAGAGCCCCCAGATCCACACGCTCCCTCCTGGTCCCAATCCTTCATTTATTCAATAAGCATATACTGAGAGCCTGGTATGTGCCAGGCGTTGTTCAAAGTGTTGGAAAAACAGATCACTTTTAAAATTTTATTTTATTGAAGGATATCATTCATACATGAATATACATAAACAATAAGTGTATATAGAAAAAGTTGTGAACTTCCAAAACAAACATGCATAACATCATGCAGGGGTCCTATAAATCATGCCACCACCTACATCTTGCATTGTTGTGAAACATGTGTTACAAACTATTAAAGAACATCTCAAAATAGTACTACTAACTATAGCCCATATCTTATAGTTGGTGTATTTTCCCCCAACTCACTAGATTAACATCCTGTATTAGTATTATATATGTTATAGTTCATTAGAGAATGTTCACTATTCTGTTAACCACAGTCCATCTTCCACCACTGGATTCCCTGTGTTATAAAGTCCCATGCTTTGTACAGTCCATTCAAAGTGTACACGCAGTGGCTCTCATTTTCATCACAGAGCTGTCATCACCTCAGCCAATTTTAGAACGTTTTCATTACCCCAAAAGGAAAAATCCTATTCCTCCTTATGCCCTCCTATTGTTGTCCCTTAGAATTGGTATAATATCTTCGTTGCCACTGGTGCAAAAATACTACAATATTACACAGCAGATCAATTTTAAGCTATCCTGCCCTCAAGGATCCTCAAGAAGCAGACCCACTCTTCCCAACACTTCCCAATACCCCAGATCTCTCTCCCATCCCCAAGCAAGCACCTCCTCTTCACAGAATATAATAGGTGCTTCAGTTTCCATACCTTCCCCCCACCACCACCTGCCATTTCCCCAAAGCACCTTTCTATTTCTTCCCCCCAGCCATCTCCCCACCCTTCATATGTTGCAGGACCCAAACTAGCCCTTGAAGGGTTAATGGGGGATCTTTGGGAACTAAGGAGTGGAGGACCTGGATGAAGGGAACAGGAAACTGTGAGGTAAAAATTTTATGAAGAACTCATCTGTAATGGGTTGAAGGTGTCCTCCCAAAATTCACGCCCACCCAGAACCCGTGAATGTACCTTATTTGGAAATAGGGTCTTTGCAGATGTGATCAAATCAAGATGAGGTGAGAGGCTGGATTGGGGTGATGTTCTTATAAGAAGAAGGAAATTTGGACTCAGAGACACAAAGAAGACACAGAGAAGGCCATGTGAAGATGGAGGCAGAGACTGGAGTCATGCATCTACACCAGAAGCTGGGAAGAGACAAGGAAGAATTCTCTCCTACAGGTTTCAGAGGGGAGCAGGGCTCTGCTGACATCTTGATTTCAAAGGTCTATACTCCAAAACTGTGAGAGAATATGTTTCTGTTGTTTGAAGCTATGCATTTTATGGTCCTTTGTTACAAAAGCTCTAAGAAACTAAGACAGTACCAGAATGGTTAAAATCAAAGCATGTGACAAAGGCAAGGCGAAGATGTGGAATTCTTAGACACTGATGTTGGGAAAATAGATACAATCATTAGGACAGCATCTACTAAAGCTGAAGTATGCAAACCTATGCCTCAGTAATACCACAATTAGTTACAAATCCCAGAAAAATGAATGCATATATCCACTAAAGGACATGGTCGAAAATGTTCCTAGCAGCTTTATTCACCTTAGCCAAAAGCTAAAACAACCCAAATGTCCATCAAAAGACTGGATAAACAAATTTGGTATGTACATACAGTGAAATGCAACTAGCAGTGAAATGCTGAGCTTTCTTAACAGAAGTAAAGGCAAGCACATAGTGATACCATAGCATGTACAGTGAAGTTAGAAAGGACACTGGTTTAGTAAGAATAGAAGAAGCCTCAAGATTAGCCTACAAAGGTAAACTGGGTATGTTTTATCCCCTAGATAGCTGGGAACAACTGCAGATTTTGAGAAATGGGGCAGAGTGATCTGAGATGTATCTGGTAGCAGGTAGAGAATGCTGTGCAGATACAAATGGTTATCTACCCAACTACCACCATCACCACAATCACCATCA
>JAQZBX010114313.1:0-10032 GCA_029593785.1 Cabassous unicinctus
CCCCCCACCACTGGGGTCCCAAATGGCAGCTGGCAGAGACCCCCCACCACCACTGGGGTCCCAAATGGCGGCTGGCGGAGACCCCCCAGTGGCGACTCTTTTCCTGACTCCAGCATTCACAGACACCCTCTTGAACGTGTTCTTGGCCATCGCGGTGGACAACTTGGCAAACGCCCAGGAGCTCACCAAGGTGGAGGCGGTGGGGGGATGCTTCTGGCAGTTACCACCTGCTCATGGCAGAGCAGGATGGGGCTACAGATGGGGGGGTGGCTGAGATGTGATCAGAGGCCTGGATGCCTCAAGCTGATTCTCCAGCCAAGGGGGCGGGAGGGACCGAGGCATCAGGGTGGCTGCAGGAAACGGATAGCCAGCTCAACCAGAGGTGGCAGGGGAAGTTTATGGAAGGGCCTGTGTGCAGAGGATGGGCACTTGTGAGGGGCAGCAGGAGCTGACAAAGCCCCAGTTCTGGAAGGACGGGGCAGGGGATGGTGTCGGAGCTGGAGCCGAGGAAGAGGAGCTGCCTGCATGCCCTTAGAGGACTCAGAGCTGGGCAAGGCGTGGACAGAGTGGCTGATAAATGACCCAGCCTGTCTTGTTCTCTGCCCTCCCCCCAGAGCCTCCCATTAGCCAAGTGAGGAAGCAGGAGATATGGTCCACATAGCTCAGCCTCCTGGGTCTGGAGACAGATGGAAAATATCCTACTCAGGGATCTGGGGCTTCACGGACGTGCCCTGTGCTGGGGAGCCTACTTCATCTCCTGGGCACAGCAGTATAGACTTACATAATTGCACATCACATAAGCCATCCGAGAGGTGTGCCCTGCTCTTATCTCCCTTTGCAGAGGGGGAAACTGAGGCTCAGCCAGGCAGAGTCACCTGCTTCAGAGGGCTTGATAATAGCAGCCACTATTTATTGCAATTCCCTGCACATGTGTATGCCACCCCCACCCCACACACACACAGTTTTTGGTACTCAGGAAGTGCTCAATAAAGTGCCTTTGTTAGCCACATAACATAAGCCAGGCCATGGGCTAGAGCTCTCGGTGGGCATTTTCTGGTAAAGGGAGGACTGGGATTTGAACCCAGACCTGGAAAAATCCTAGCATCTGAGCTCTTTATCCATAACCCCTACCGGCTTTCATTTGAGCCTCTGCTGAGTGAGTGGGTCATGATAAAGATAAAAATAATAGCAGCAGCAAATTTAATTGCACTCTCACATGCCAGGTGGCAGCAAGCCTAAAAGATAGAGGATTGCCGTTATGCCCATTTCACAGATGGGGAAACTGAGGACTGGAAAGGCCACACCAGTAGGAAATGAGAGGACAGAGGTACGAGCCCTCAAAGAGCAGAACAGAGAAGAACAGAAGAAGTGAGGCCAGAAGAGAATTTTTAGGGGGATGGGGGACCATCCATGTGAGGAAAAGCTCAGCTTGTGTTTGTGGTCGATGGCATTGAGTTATCCAGGTGAAACCTGGTACCAGATGCCCCTTTATGACAGCCCGGGGCTTCCTGGGATTCGACGCTGCCTCAGATGGGCACAGAGGAGGCAAGTATTGCTTTCAGTGACACAGCCCATGCTCTGGGGATAGCCCACCAGCAGGACTGCTGGGAATGGTTGTGCAGGTTGCACACTGCACAAAGGTATCTGGGCAAGGGGGGCGAATGGGGCTGGCATCCAGCCTGCATGCCCAGGGACGAGTGCATCAGCCGAGGGAAGAGGGCCCAGAGGGGGCGTCTTTTTGCAATTTGGAGACAAGGCATCTCAGGAACAAAGGCATTTTAGGAGCCAGCCATGATCCAGCGTAATTCTCTCCCCAGCTGCCCCATCAGATTAAAAGAGCATGTTCAGGCTCCTCCCCGGCCCAGGGGTCTCCATCAGCTTCTCGGCCCCACCCCCAATGCAGAGAACGAGGACATGTGCAAGGAACTGAACCGAACTCGGTAGACGGCTGCCAACCCTCCATCTGCTGGCCCTGGCAGGAGGGAGAGAGAATTTCCCGGGCCCAGCTCTGACTGGGAGGGGCAACGGAAGTCTCTGCCACCCCAGGCCCACAGACACGGGCCCGGCCACCATGGAGCTGGCTGGCGTGGCTGCCCTGGGGGCTGGTCCAGCCATGAGCTCATCCAAATCCCAAGAACCTGTTCTCCGGGGCTGCCGCGGAGGAGAGAGGAGGCCAGGGCAGGCTGGCAGCACAGTGGTGGGAGAAGGGGAAAGAGAAAGGCAGGCTCATCTCTCTCCAGCCCTCCGTTCTCGCCTTCATTTATTCCGCAAGCCTTTCTTTCACATTTAAGATGTGGCAGCCACCCCCTCTAAGCCCCTGATGTATTTCGATTTCATTTAATCCTCAAGGAAACCCCCAGGAGGCCAAGTACCCTGAGCTCCATTTCACAGACATGGTCATTCGTTTGCTAAGCATTTATTGAGCACCTACTTTGTACCAGGACCTGTCCTAGGCTCCAGGAACAAAACAAGCAAAACCTAACTGGCCTCCTGAGGCTGGTATTTGAGTGGGGGAGACAGATGAGAAAGAAGATGAATTCATAAAAATACGGAGCTTGTCAGGTGGTGATGAGTGCTAAGGGGAAAACCAAACTAGGGAGAGGTGAGGGAGAGTTGACATTTTAGACAAGGAAGCTGAGGCCCAGAGAGGTTGAGGGATTGACCTGAGGTCACACAGCAGAGTCAGGATTTGAATACAGGCCCCTCGGGTCTAGACCGTGTGCTAGACTGGAGCACATGTTTCATATGCACCTGGGAGCTTGCCGAGAATGCACATTTCAGGGCCCAGCCCTGGTTCTGTGGGGTCTTTGGGAGGCCCGGGAATCCGCATCTCAAGTGTTGTTGAGGTAGGCAGTCCAGAGCCCTGACTCTGTGAGAAATGCAGGGTGCAGTACTGGTAGGGAAGTGGGGGGGTCTTCTATGCCCCCCTCCTTGTTGTCACCCACAGAGTGTACTGATCTGACCTCTTCCATGGTGGTAAGATTGGTCCCTGCCTCAGAGAGTCCAAGCATAGGGCGGGAGAACCCCTGCAGCCCCATGCTTTCTTTTTTCTTATTGATGGGTTCATTGCTGCCCCATTTCTTTCTGGTTTCTTTTTTCTTTGCTTTTTCTTGGTTGGCTTTTCTGTCTTACAAACGAGGGCCTGAAGATGGTTTGAAAGCCCAAACACGTCTTTTCCCGTAGGTATTTTTAAAACACACCCCCACGTGAGCATGCAGGCAACCAGGACCCCCCAATTCTCCTCCTCTCTGAACCTCACCAAGGAGCAGCGTCCTGGACAGGGGTGTCCCCCCGCCCTCCTGGGGTGGGGTTGGGAGTGTCAGTTTCTCTCTCTCTTCTTCTGGGGCCTTTGGGCAGAGCACGAACCATGGGATGCCAGACTTTTCTGCATGTGGGGGGGTAGGAAGTACTTTTGGAAAGCCCTGGTTTCAGAGAGCTCAAATGGCCCAGAAAGAAGAGAGAGGGGAAAATGTTTGCATTCATTTCCAGCTCATTTTGAGACGGTGTGGGAAAGTCTCCATGTGAGAAAGGAATCTTTTTTTTTTTTTTCCTATTCTTTTTTTTATTTTGTTATATATATATATTTTTTTTTTTTTCTTTGTTTGATTGTTTTTCCTTTTGCTTTCTCTTGACTGTGTGTTAAAGTTAGGTTAGCAATGACCTGGCTATTGAAATTGTACTTGAAGGAGGGCTAGCAGGAAACGGAACCAGCATCAGTGTCCATTCTGATCAGTGGGCCTTGGAGCTGATCCGTCCACCCCCAGGCCAAACCTGTTTTTAAATATTTCACACGTTCTCCTGGTCAGCAGTAGGGTCAGAGGTGAGACCCTGAGGCCTGGTGCGTATTTCATGAACAGGCATCTCATGTCCCTTTCAGGATGAACAAGAAGAAGAAGAGGCAGCCAACCAAAAACTTGCCCTGCAGAAAGCCAAGGAGGTGGCAGAAGTGAGTCCCCTGTCCGCAGCCAACATGTCCATAGCTGTGTAAGTGCCCCCGCTCCTCGGCCCCCAGATCCTCCCAAGCAGGTATTTAGGGGGAGGGTCCTAACAGGGTGGAAGTGCAACTTCCACTCCTGATCTAGTTTCGCTCAAATATTTAATAAGCACCTATGACCTGCCAGACGCTGTTTTAGCTGATGGGGATAAAGCCCACCTTTTCGTACTTGCCATTCTAATCGGGAGGACAGATGATCAACCAGATAAGTAAGTAAATTTTGTAATGTGTTCGAAGGAGATAGAGCTGTAGAGAAAAATAAAAGCAGGGAAGGGGTACGGAATGGCGAGAGTTGTCAGGGAAGGCCTCACTGAGAAGGTGACAAGGCTTGATGGAGGCGAGGGAGGAGCCACAGGGGAGCTGAGGAAGAGCGTCTCAGGCAGAGGGAATAGCCCGTGCAAAGGCCCTGAGGCAGGAGAATAACTAGCGTGCCAGACAGCAAAGAGGCTGGCATAGCAGGAGCAGAGTGAGCAGGGAGGCAAGTGGAGTTGAGGAGAGCAAGCAGGTGATGGAGCCGTTCATGCATGGCCTGGTGGGCTGTGGGGAGGGCTCTGTTTTGTTCTGAGTGAAGTGGGAGCCATGGAGGGTTCTGAAGAGAGCCTGGAGGAGAGCTGATTCAGGTGCTCACTGGCGCCCTCTGGTGGCTGTGTGGGAAATAGATTGTGACAGGGGCAAAGGTAGGAGCCAGGAGACCAGGGCAGAGGCCTTTGCTTGATGGCCCAGAGATCTGGCACCCTGGGGGCAGTGGATCATGGGACATTGGGGGAACGGTGGGCCTTCCATTCCTAAAGTGGAGGGAGGGGGGCTGTGAAAAGGGAATCCAGGAAGGCAGATGAGTTTAGGAGAGGGGACACATAAACTGATTCCTTTAAAACTATCAGTGCACTCGAGCCCCCTGGAAAATCTCTGGGCCACCTGCCAGTGCTCAAGCCGGAACTCACCAGAGTGGGCCACAGGCTGCCCTGCATGCCCCGAGACTCTCCCCTTGGATCCTGCCCTCCCCATGACCCAGAGCTAAAGGGGTCACGCCAGGCCCATGGAGCTTCCAGACCCCTGCTCCAGGCCAGTGCCCACTATGATTGACCATCTCAGAGCTTAAGATATTTTGACCATGAAAGCTGCCTCCAGGAGTTCATGTGCTGCCATTTGAATAGTGGAGAGGAGAGCAGGAGCCTCCACCTGGGTGAAGACACCCAGCCAGGCCAAGTTGTCCACCCAGGATGAGACACCTGGCTGGGCCGAGAAGCACACCTGGACTGAGGGGCACACCTGGGGTTGAGACACCTGTTAGCCCGAGATGCCTTGTTGGGCCTAGGCCACACCTGGGCTGAGATGCCCACCTGGGCCAAGACACTCACCTGGGCTGAGATGCCTGTTAGCCCAAGACCCCTTGGTGGGCAGAGACACCCAGCTGGGCTGAGACACCTGTTAACCCAAGACCCCTTGGTAGGCAGAGATACAGCTGGGCTGAGACACCTGTTAACCCAAGACCCCTTGGTGGGCAGAGACACCCAGTTGGGCTGAGATGCCTGTTAGCCTGAGCTGCCCACCTGGACTGCTGCCCGGCTGGGCTGAGATGCCCAGTAGGCCGTGCGGACCCCACAGTGCTCTAACCCCCTGCACCCTTGCCTCGCAGGAAGGAGCAGCAGAAGAACCAGAAGTCGGCCAAGTCCGTGTGGGAGCAGCGCACGAGCGAGATGCGCAAGCAGAACCTGCTGGCCAGCCGGGAGGCCCTGTACAACGAGCTGGACCCCGACGAGCGCTGGAAGGCTTCCTACGCCCGGCACCTGCGGCCAGACATGAAGACGCACCTGGACCGGCCCCTGGTGGTGGACCCCCAGGAGAACCGGAATAACAATACCAACAAGAGCCGGGCGCCCGAGCCCACGGTGGAGCAGCGCCTCGGCCAGCAGCGCGCCGAGGACTTTCTCAGGAAACAGGCCCGCTACCACGACCGCGCCCGGGACCCCAGCGGCTTGGGGGGCCTGGACGCCCGCTGGGCGGGCAGCCAGGAGGCCGAGCTGGGCCGGGAGGGCCCCTACGGGCGCGAGTCGGACCACCCGGCGCGGGAGGGCGGCCTGGAGCCTCCCGGCTTCTGGGAAGGCGAGGCGGAGCGCGGCAAGGCCGGGGACCCCCACCGCAGGCACGCGCACCGCCAGGCGGGCAACCGGGAGGGCCGCGGCGGCTCGCCCCGCACGGGCGCCGACGGCGAGCCCCGCCGGCACCGGGCCCACCGGCGGCCCGGGGAGGAGGCCCCGGAGGACAAGGCCGAGCGCAGGGCGCGGCACCGCGAGGGCTGCCGGCCGGTCCGGGGCGGAGAGGGCGAGGGGCCCGACGGCGGGGAGCGCAGGCGGAGGCAGCGGCACGGCCTCCCGGGCGCCTACGACGCGGACGCGCGCAGGGAGGACAAGGAGCGCAGGCACCGGCGGAGGAAGTAAGTGCGCGCTGCCCCGCGGGGACTGACACCACTGGTCCTTATAATACTGACTGGCAGCCAGATCGGCGCCTGCTGTATACCTGGCGCTCTCCCCAGCCCTCTCCTTTCATCTTTTTTTTTTTTTTTTTTTTTTTTCCCAAAACCCATGAGCTCCATCCCAGTGTCACAGCCCCATTTCACAGATGGGGAAACTGAGCGGTGGCGTGGCCGGCTCAAAGTCCCAGGGCTCATCAGGGCCTTTGACCCCAGACCGGCCGGTGGCCAGGGGCTGCAGGCTTGACCAGGGATGCTCTCCTAGAAGCCCTGCTCTCCCCAGGATTAAATGCTGTTGCTGGCTAGCTGTGTGACCTGGGGCTGGTGACGTGTCACATCTCTGGGCCTCGTCTGTAAAACGGGGATAGTGGGATCTCTCTCTGGTTAGGTCATTGCAGGGGTTAAATGAGGTAGCACGGGCAAAAGATCAGAGTGCAGGACATATGCCAAGCCGGTGTAGCTCGGTGATTGAGCGCCTGCTTCCCATGTACCAAGGTCCCGCGTTCAATCCCCAGTACCTCCTTAAAAATTAAATATATGTATTTAACATACTAAATGCTTGGTAAATTTAGGCCATTGTTAGCTGTTACAGAGCCAACGTTTTTTTGGTGTTTTTTTTTACCTAATGCTGTGTCCAGGGGGTCTGGAAATCCCTTCTGGGTCTTCAGAATCGAAGGGGAGCATGGGGCCAGGAGTTTTGGAGGCGTCTTCCAGGCCAGTGCATTACCCATTCAGAACCAACACTGTCTTTTCCGTAACGATATTTTATAACATTCCCTAGAAGAGTCCACATATATAGGGGCCTCTCTTTGTTTCCTCGTCGCTACTGCAGATACCATGCAATCAATTGGCTTAAGCAGTGGGATTTTATTGGCTCAGGGTTTCGAGGCTAGGAGAGGTCCGAATGTAGGCATCATCAAGGCGAGGCTTCCTTCCCAAAGGCTGGCTTTCTGCGGCCGGTGATCCCTGGTCCTGGGCTCCTCTGTCACTTGGCAAGGCACATGGTGGCCTCTCCTGGCCTCTCCCTTCTCTTTCAGGCTCCATTGACCTGCAGCATCTTGCTTCCCATGGCTTTCTCTCTCTCTCTGTTTGAATCTCATTCTGCTTTTAAAGGCAATAATAGGATTAAGACCCATGCTGATTGAGGTGGGCCTCACCTTAACTGACGCCACCTCATCAAAAGGTCCTACTTATAGTGGATTCACCCCCACAGGAATGGGTGCTGAATCACGTTTTCCTGGTCCCAACCATCGCAGGACCCAACAACTTACATGTTGAAAGAATCGTTGCTTTATTGGGAATTCATTTCCTTTTGTTCCTCTTTTATATCACTTTTTAGGATTTGATTTTTTTTTTTTTTTAATGACGCGTTTAAGTGGTTCTGTTACGTGACTTGCAGTAAGCCGGCACTTCTCCAAATTGAGTAGCCAAGCAAACCCCAGGGATCTTGTTAAAACACAGATTCGAATTCAGGTCTGGGGCGAGGCCTGAGTGTCTGCCTTTGAAACTTAGGAAGCTTCCCGGTAAGGCCGATGCCGCTGAGTAACAAGAGGCCAGAGGACAGAGGGAAGTAATTCTGATGGAGGCACCTGTGCCCCCAAAATCCCCACGAATGTAACAGGAAGAAATGCTGGCTGACGTGGGACTGTGTTACTCAAATGGCACGAGGGGACTTTCCGCGGTCGCAATGTTTGAAAATGGCGGTCACCTCTTGGCAAAGTTCCGTTTGAAGCAGGATTCTAGTCTTCCTTTGATTTGCCTGGGAGTTGCATTCTGGGAGAATGTGCCGTGTGTTTAATGCATGCAAAACGCTTTGTGTTCATGGGTAAAACAGTTACATGAAAACTGAAGGCACAGCTTGTTACAGGAGACTTTTTTCATTTACGTTAAAAGTCTTAAAGGGTAAAGTGAAATTCTTTCCCATCCCTCAGGGCCCACAATGCCCCGTCCCCCAATCCTGATGTCATTAGGTCTCCACAAATTTCTACATCGAAAACCATTGTTCTAGGTCATTCCTGCTCCACAAGTTTATTCGTTCTTTCAGCTAATGTTTATTGAGTGCCTACTGTATTCTCGTCCCCGCCGTGGATACAATCAAGTCATTAGAGGAGGGGGCTGTACTGTGGGGAAGTGGTCTGGGGCAGTCTGAGAAAGATGATCAAGAAACTGTCTGCAGCCTGGGGCTTCTGAGAGGAGAACAGAGTGTGTTCAGTCTGACAAGGGCAGGTGCAAAGGCCCTGGGGTGGGAGAGACGCTGGCTTGGGGGAGGACACTAGAAGGAGGCCAGTTTGAAGGGACATGGAGAGAGTGGAGGACAGATTGGTCAGCGATAGGTCAGTGGGGGCCATTGAAGGCATTTGTGGTGGAGTAAAGTGTTTAGCCCAGGGCTCAGCATATAGGAAACATCAATGAATATTAACCAATGTTATTGTAATTACTATTACTGTTATCAGAATTGTATCTACCACTTTTATTGAAGGAGGCAGAATGACAAGGACAGAAAGGCTGTCTCTGGTAGGTACCAGGAAGAGGTGGTTTTTTTATGTTTTTGTTTTGTTTTGTTTTGTTTTGTTTACAGAAGTTGTGGGTTAACAGAAAAATCCTGCATAAAATACAGTGTTCCCATATATGACCCTATTATTTACACCTTGCGTTGATGTGGAACATTTGTCACAAGTGATGCTGCCACATATTTATAATTGTACTATTAACTGTCATCCGTGGTTAACTTAGGGTAACCTGTTTGTGTTAGTGCAGTCCCATGGATGCACCTGGAAGACATCATGTTGAGTGAAATAAGCCAAACATGAAAGAATAAATATTGTATGATCTCACTGATTTGAAATCATTAGAATAAGCAAACTCAGAGAGGCAGAATCTAGAAGATAGGTTACCAGGTGGTGGGGTGGGGATAGGGAATGGAAAGTTATGGCTTAAAATGTCCAGGGTTCCTATTTGGAATGAGGGAAGTGTTTTGGTAATGGATGGTGGTGATGGGAGCGCGACATTGTGAATGCAATTAAAAGCACTGAAATATATATCTGCGTATGATTAACCGGGGAAATGTCAGATCGTGTATATGGTAACAGAATAAAAACTTTACCAGGAACAGTTTTTGAAAGTAAATGATCCACACTTGGAGCTCACAAAGGCTGCCCGGCGGGTGACAAAGGGCAAGGACCCAAGCCAGGGGTCAGATTCCTGCCCCCTCCCTTGCTGGCTGTGTGACTTGCAGCCTGTCACTTCACCTCTCTGTGCCTCAGTTTCCTCATCTGTAAAACAGAGATGAGAGCAGCCCCTGCCTCCTAGGCTTGGTGGAAGGTTTGAATAAGTTAATACATGCAAAGAGCTCTTATAGCCCAGTATATCCCCAGTGTTAGCTATTATAGGCGTGAATGTTGGTAGTTGTAAGTTCTCAAGAAATGTTAATTATTTTATTGGTAGTAGAATTAAGTGCTCAGCATGTTGTAGCTATTATTATTGTTACGATAGACAGAAAAAGCAACTTTAGACTCATCGTCTTGTACTACAAAGGACCTTTAGCTCCAACTCTTTTTTTTTTTTTTTT
>JAQZBX010114314.1:0-10030 GCA_029593785.1 Cabassous unicinctus
TTTTTTAAATTGTGGGTAAAAAAATCAAATTTTTCACAATACAAACCAATATTTGTAAAATGATATCTCTCTCTCTCTCTATATATATATGGATATATATGCATATATGTGCATTTGCTTACATAAATGTTATTATTTTTTCATATATATTTTAAAAGATGCTTAGATTACATAAATGTTACTTTTAAAATCAGTTTGCTAGTATTTTGTTGAGTATTTTTGCATTTATGTTCATAAGGGATATTGCTCTCTAATTTTCTTCTCTTGTGGTATCTTTATCTGGCATGGGTGTAAGGCTGATATTGGCCTCATAGAATGAGTTAGGAAGTGTTCCCTCCTCTTCAATTTTTTGGAAGAATTTGCACAGGATTCCAAGAAGAATTTGCTGTTGATTCTACTTGGAATGATTAGTAAAATTCACCAGTGAAGCTATCTGGTCCTGAGCCTTTATCCTATTGGAGGTTTTGGATTACTGACTCAAATCTTTTACTTGTTATTGGCCTCTTGAGATTTTCTATTTCTCCTTGAATCAATGTAGGTAGTTTATGTGTTTGTAGGAATTTGTCTGTTTCATCTAGGTTACTAATTTGTTGGCATTCAGTTGTTTATAGTATTCTCTTACAATCTCTTTTATTTCTGTAGGGAAAAAAGTTATGTCTTCTCTTTCATTTCTGATTTTAGTTATTTGTGTCTTCTTTCTTTTTTTCATCATCAGTCTAGTTAAGGGTTTGTGAATTTTATTGACCTTTTCAAAGAACCCACTTTTGGTTTTGTTGATTCTATTGTGTATTTTATCCTGTTTCATTAATCTCCACTCTAATCTTTGTTATTGCCGTTCTTCAGATTGCTTTGGTTTTAGTTTGCTCTTCTTTTTCTAGGTCCTCCAGTTGTGAGGTTAGGTCTCTGATTTGATATCTTTCTTCTTTTTTATTGTAAGCATTTTAAGGTATACATTTCTCTAGTAGCACTGCCTTTGCTGCATCCCATAAGTTTTGGTATGCTGTGTTTTTGTTTTCATTTTCCTTAAGATATTTCCTAATTTCCCATGTAATTTCTTCTTTGACCCATTGGTTGTTTGAGTGTATTGTTTTATTTCCACATATTTGTGAATTTTCCAGTTCTCTTTCTGTTGTTGATTTCTAGCTTCATTCCGTTGTGTTTGGAGAAGATACATTGGATGATTTCAATATTTTTAAAATTTGTTGAGATTTGTTTTGTGACCTAATATGGTCTCTCCTGGAGAACGGTCCATGTGGAGTAGAGAAGAATGTGTATTCTGCTGGTGTTGGGTGAGCACACCTATATATGTCTGTTAGGTCTAGTTGTCTTATGGTATTGTTCAAGTCTGTCTTTCTGTCTCAATGTTCTATCCATTTTTTAAAAAAAGACTTATTATTTATTTATTTATCCCCCACCCCCACCACTTGTGCTTGCTGTCTGCTTTCTGTGTCCATTTCCTCTGTGTCAGCTTGTCTCCCTTTGTTGGGTCATCTTGCTGCGCCAGCTCTCTGTGGGCGTGAGCTGTCAGCTCTCCGTGGGCGCGGGCCAGCTTGTCCTCACCAGGAGGCCCTGGGAACTGGATCCATGGCCTCCCCTACGGTAGACGGGAGCCCAACCACTTGAGCCACATCCGCTTCCCTGTTCTATCCATTTTTGAAAATGATGTATTGAAGTCTCTTACTAATAATGTAGAACTTCTATTTCTCCCTTCAAATCTTTCAATATTTGTTTCATACAGTTTGGGGCTCTGCTGTTAGGTGTATATATATTTATAGTTGTTAAATTTCTTATTGAAGTGATTCTTTTATCTGTATATAGTGACCTTCTTTGTCCCTCATAACAGGTTTTGACTTTTCCCTTTTTACTCTGATATTAGTGTAGCTACTCCAGCTCTTTTGGTTACTATTTGCATGGTGCATTCGTTTCTCCATCCTTTCACTTTCAACCTACTTGTGTCTTTGAATTTAAGGTGACTTTGTTGTAAACAGCATATAGTTTGGCCATGCTTTTTTTAATTCATTCTTCTAAGCTTTGTTTGTTGACTGGTAAGTTTAATCCATTAGCATTTAAATTTACTGATAATGTACAACTTTCTTCTGCCATTTTGCTGTTTGGTCTTTCTAAGTTTTATACCTTTTTTATCCCTCAATATGCCTACTTTCATATTTGTTTTATTTTTTTATTTTTTTGGTGTACCATATTGAGTCCCTTCTCATTTCTTTTTGTATATATTTTTTTCATATATTTTCTTTGTGGTTACTATCAGGCTTAAATTTAGCAACCTAAACTTATAACACTGATGTTTGATATGATTCTAACTTAACTTCAATAGCATACATATACACTGTTCCTCTGACCCTCCATCTCCACATTTTTTTGGGGGTACTTTTTACAAATAATATCTTCGTACACTGCGTGTCCCAAACCATAGATTTATCATTACTCTTTATGCATTTGCACTTTAGATCCTGTAAGAGTAAAAAGTGGAATTCCATACCAAAAAATATAATATAATAGTACTGGCATTTATAATTTCCCATTTGGTTACCTTTCCAGAGGTAAGAAAGAAATGTGTTTGTTTAATCCTTTGTCTAGTGAGTTTTCCTTTCTGTCTGAAGAATTCCCTTTAGCATTGCCTGCAGAGCAGACCTAGGGGTAAGGAACTTCCTCAGCTTTTGTTTATCTGGGAATCTTAATCTGTCTCTCATTTTTGAAACAGGTATAAACCAGGTATAAAATTCTTGGTTGGTATGATGGTTAGGCTAATGTGTCAACTCAGCCAGGTAGTTGTGCCCAGTTGTTTGGTCAGACAACCACTGGACTTATTGTAACACAAGGACAATTATGGGCTTTAGTCATCAGTGAGTTTACTACACAGATGTCTGATAACATCTACATCAACCAGGAGATTGCCACCAGCAATGAGTGACACTTTATCCAATCAGTTGAATGCCTTAAAAGGGGAAGTGATTTCAGCACTCAGAAAGAATTTTCTAGCTCATCTTTGGACAGCCAACTTCTCCCGGAAACTGATCAAGGACCTTCACTGGACTTTCATTGGAGCCCCTGGTTTGCAGCCTGCCTACGGAACCTGGACTTATGCATCCCCACTGTCATGTGAGAGACTGTTATGAAATCTCATACTATTTACAGATATCTCCTGTTCATTCTGTTTCCCTAGAGAACCCTGACTAATACAGTTGGCAATTGCTTTCTTTCAGCACTTTAAATATTCATCTCTCTGCCTTCTTGCCTCCATGATTTCTGATGAGAAATCAGTACTGAATCTTATTGGGGCTCCCTTGTACCCAACATGTTGCTTTTCTCTTGCAGCTTTCAGAATGCTCTCCTTGTTCTTATCATGTGACATTTTGACAGCTATGGGTCTGGGCATGGTTCTGTTTGATTTTATCCTGTTTGGATTTCTTTGGACTTATTTAATGTGCATTTTCAAGTCTTTCATTGAATTTGGAAGTTTTCTGCAATTATTTCTATGACTATTCCTTTTGTCCTTTTTTCTTTTTCTTTTCCTTCTGGGACTTCCATAATGCATATGTTGGTACATTTGATGGTGTCCACAGGTCTCTTAGGCTCTGTTCATTTTTTTTTTTCCATTCTTTTTTCTTTCTTCTCCTTAGCCTAAATTATTTGATTGTCTTGTCTTTGAGTTCACTGATTCTTCTGTCAGCTCCAACCAGCTGTTGAAACCCTCAAGGGAATTTTTCATTTCAGTTATGTGGTCTTCAACTCCATTATTCCTGTTTGTTTCCTTTTTAAAATTTCTGTTTCTTTAATGACATTCTCATATTGTTTATTCCTCATTTCTCTAATATCCTTTAGTTCTTTCTCTGAGTTTTCCTTTATGTCCTTGAGCATATTGAGAATCATATTTTAAAATTCTTTGTCCAGTATGGCCAAAGTCTGGTTTTCTTCATTGATGATTTCTGGATTTTTATCTTGTTCCTTTCAATGGGACATCATTTTCTGTTTCTTTGTTTGTCTAGTAGTCTTTTGCTGCACAATGTACATTTTAATAATTTAAAGTGTTATATCTGGGATTTAGTCCCTGAGCTGCCTGTTCCTTAAGTTTGTATCCAGCTAGTGATATGACTAAGATTTCTTTGAGTGCCAAGAGCTAACAAAAACCCAACCAACCAACACAATCAATAGCTTTCACAGTCTTTGCAAATTGGCCCTGCATTGGCTGGTGCTGTCCTTCAGAGTTTAGCCCTCCTATCCAGAAGATCAGCCCAAGGTGAATGTGACATGCAGGGTCCTCTCGGTCTCTTCTGAGCCTGTGTCTTATCCTGGGTTTATGCTTGCTCATGGCCTTAGGACTTCCACCATTTAAAGGAATTTGAAAGTCCCTTCTATGAAATAGATTTTCTCCCCCTCCTAGGGGCTCTCTTGCATGACATAAAGCAGACAACCCATTGCTCCAGGCCTCTGTGTCTTCATTGTTTCTTAGACTGCCTTTGCTGCCCTCAAGCTGCTTATGCTTGAAAGCAAATTCTGGGAGGCCAAGCCAGAGATGAATTAAAAAAAAAAATTATTGAAGTATCTCACTCATACACAGACACACATAAACAATAAGCGTATAGTAATAGTTGTGAACTTACAAAACAAACATACATAGCATCATACAGGGCTCTCATACCTCACCCTACCACCAGTACCTTGCATTGTTGTGAGACATTTTTAACTAATGATTAAAGCACATCCTCAAAATATTACTACTAACCAAAGTATCTTACATTTGGTGTATTTTCCCCCCAACCCAGCCTATTATTAATATTATTATTATAATTACTATATTATTTATATATGAACATACATAAACAATAAGTGTATAGTAAAAGTCGTGAACTTACAAAACAAACATGCATAAATCATACAAGGGTCCCATACACCAACCTACCACCAACGCCTTGCGTTATCGTGAGACATTTGTTACAAATTATGAAAGAATATTGTCAAAATCTTACTACTAGCTATAGTCCTTTTCTTACATTTGGTGTATTTTTCCCCCAAATGACCCTATTATTATTTTTTAAGTGTATTTTTATGACAGAAGTTGTAAACTTACAAAACAATCATGCACATGTGCAGAATTCCCAAACAGCACTCCTCTATCAACACACCACACTGTGGTGAAATATTTGTTACAGATTATGAGATAATATCATTAGACTATTACCAGGTCCATAGCGTACATTTGGCAAACTTTTTCCATACTCCCCTATTATCAACAGAATACATTTTTGGCATAGATGCATGAATATTACATTATTACTGTTAACCATAGTCCATAAGTCATTCCAGTTGTATTTTTCCCATGCTTCTTCACATTCCCACCACCCTGCAATAGTGATGTACATCTTCTCTAGCTCACAAAGGACACTCTTGCATCTATACCATTAACCACAATTCTCATCCACCTCTGGGTTTACTGTGTTAGTCAGTCCCTAGATTATTCTCTAGCTTTCTTTCAATTGGCATTTACATTCCTAGACTACCCTTTCTGCCACATCCCCATTTATAAACCGTTACTCACTATAATGTGTTACTCTCAACTCTGTACATTTCCACACTTTTACAGTAAAGTTAATTAAACTTCTACATAAAATTAAACATCAGTAGTCCATCTCAGTCCTCCTCTTATCTCCTTTTAGAATCCACCACCTCCCAACAGGTCTTGAAGATATTTTCCTATGTTTCCTTGTAGAAGCTTTGTGGTTCTTGGTTTTATATTTAGGTTTTTTATCCATTTTGAGTTAATTTTTGTATAAGGTGTGAGATAGGGCTCCTTTTTCTTTTTTTTGGCTATGGATATTCAGTTCTCTCAGCACCATTTGTTGAATGGTCAGTTCTGCCCAAGCAGAGAGGGTTTGACAGGCTTGCCAAAAACTTGACCATGGATGTGAGGGTCTGTTTCTGAACCATCAGTTCGGTTCAATTGGTCTATGTGTCTGTCTTTATGCCAGTATCATGCTGTTTTTAACCACTGTAGCTAGGTAATATGACTTAAAGTCCGGAAGTGAGAGTCCTCCAACTTTGCTTTTCCTTTTTAAGATGTTTTTGGCTATTCAGGACCCCTTACCCTTTCAAATAAATTTGATAATCGTGCTTTCCTTTTATTTTTAAAAATGCTGGTGGAATTTTTTATCAGGATTGCATTGAATCTGTATATCAATTTGAGTAGAATTGACTTCTGAATGCTATTTAGTCTTCCAATCCGTGAGCATGGAATGTTCTTCCAATTATTTAGGTCTTTTTGATTGCTTTTAACAATGAGTTATAGTTTTCTGAATACAAGTGCTTTACATCATTGGTTAAATTTATTCCAAAATATTTGGGTTTTATCTGTCATATTTTATTTTCACCACCCTTTTGACACTTTTACTTTTACTGATATAATCTTCATTTCTAGACTCTCTTCCAAGCCTCTCTCTCAGGTCTTTTCTTTTCAGACTGTAGCACACCCTTTAGTATTTCCTGCAAAGCTTGTCTCTTGGTTACAAACTCTCTCACTTTCTGTTTATCTGTGAATATTCTAAACTCACCCTCATTTTTGAGAGACAATCTTGCCAGATATAAGATTCTTGGCTGGAAGTTTTTCTCTTGCAGTATCTTAAATATATCATACCACTGTCTTCTTGCCTCCATGGTTTCTGATGAGAAATCGGCACTTAATCTTACTGGGTATCACTTATATGTTATGCATGGCTTTTCTCTTGCTGCTCTCAGAATTCTCTCTTTGTCTTTGGCATTTGACATTCTGATTAGTATGTGTCTCTGAGTTGGTCTATTTGGATTTATTTGGATGGGAGTACATTGTGCTTCCTGGACATGGATATCTATGTCCTTCAATAGGGTTGGGAAATTTTCTACCATTATTTATTCAAATATTCTTTCTGCCCCTTTTCCCTTCTCTTTTCCTTCTGGGACACCCACGACACATATGTTTGCACATCTTTTGCTGTCATTTAGTTCCCTGAGAATTTGTTCAATTTTTTCCATTCTTTTCTTCATCTCTTCTTTTGCATGTTTGCTTTTAGAGGCCATCTCTTCAAGCTCACCAATCCTTTCTTTTGCCTCCTCAAATCTGCTATTATATGATTCCAGTGTATTTTTAATTTCATTTATTTCACCTTTCATTCCCGTAAGATAAGCTATTTTTCTATGTATACTTTCAAATTCTTCTTTGTGCTCATCCAGTGTCTTCTTAATATCCTTAATCTCTTTAGCCATCTCATTGAATTTATTAAGGAATATTGTTTGAACATCTATAATTAGTTGTCTCAACTCTTTATGTCATTTGGAGGCTTATCTTGTTCCTTTAACTGGGCCATATCTTCCTGTTTCTTGCTGTAGATTATAATTTTTTGTTGGTGTCTTGGCATCTGGCTTACTAGATGTATTTATTCTGGGTGCAGTTTCTCTCTTTAATTTAGGGCTTTCTTGCCCTTTTCTCCTTTGCTGGTTGTGTAGTAGAAGCCAAGGATGTAGTTGCTGCTGCAAGCTGTGGAGGCTCAAGCTGCCCTCATTGACCCAGGGACCGATGAAGTTTTTCCCAACTTTCCCCTTTGCCAGGGGTCAGGAGAGAGCCACAGACATGTGTAATAATCCAAGTCATGCAGGCCTAGACTGTAGTTGCCCAGAGAGACTGATGAAGCTTCACGCCCCCTTTTCCCCTGCCTGGTGCAGGGATGGAGCTGCAGGTGTGGGCAGCAATCTATGCCATGCAGGCCCAAAATGACCACAGTTGCCCCAGTAGACTTCCCACTATTCAGTCTGTACCAGCTGAATGTACCTGCAGTTACCTGGAGAGGCTGGTGCAGGGCCCGCCAGCTTCCTCCCTGCTAGAGGTGGGGCTGAAGCCTAGGCTAGGGCTGCAGGCCAATATGGGTAAGAGAAACCCATCTCTACCATTACTGTGATTTTCAGCCAGCCCGGCCTCCCCTCATGCTGGGGGCGGAGTCAAAATGTCAGCTACCGGCCTCTTTCCTATTTGGACAGGTTCAAACTTTAGCTGTTCTTAGGGTTATACTTTAGTCAGCTGACTTGACTAATCAGTAGCTGAAATCTGTGTCCAACTGTCTCTTCCTCCCCTGTTTTTGGGAAATGGAGCTTCCAATTCCTGCCACAGAATAGCTCCTGAGGCAGCTTGTGCCACCAAAGGAGGATGATCACCTGCCTCCCTGGCGTGGCCTGTATTTTCCTGGAGAGGCTGGCGCAGCTCCCCCAGCTTCCTCCCTGCCCTAGGTGGGCCTGGGGCTTAGGGTAGAGCGGCAATCTGATCTAGGTGGATAAAAGCCGGTCCCTACCAGCACTGTGATTTTCAGTCAGCCCCGCTTCCCCTCGTGCCAGGCGTGGTATTAAAATGGCAGCCACCAGCTTCTTTCTGACTTGGACAGGTTCAAACTTTAGCTGTTCTTAGGATTATACTTTAGCCCGCCGAGTTTACTAATCAGTAGCTGAAGTTGGTGCCCAATCATCTCTTCCTCCCCCATTTTTGGAAAACGGAGCTTCCAATTCCAGCCCCAGAACAGCTCCCGAGGCGGCTTCTGCCTCCAGTGGAAGATGGGGAGAAGACTCATGAATCTTCTCTGCAGATGAGCATCTCCTCCTACTCTTTCAAGGATGTTGCAGGATGCTCTTCTGGTCTCCTGGAGCCCCCAAACAAAAAAAAGCCCCCCTGCTTTAGGTAGCTCTGGGTGATTACTAAGTGCCCTGTAGCACGAGCTGACTCCAGGAGCCCCTTACTCTGCCGCGGTCTTGCTGGTTGTTGATTTAGTCTTTCAGATTCCCACCCAATAGATTGGCACCAACATACATGTACCCCAGTATGCACATAGAGGTTATTTTGCTCCCTCTGGAACAGGGCCAGGGACCCACAAGGGAAGTGTAGGCTGTCTCCACACTGTCCTGTAGAGGGGTGGGGGAGCGGCCAGCAAGGGTGCCATGAGCTTCTCCTACCGCTTTTTAAAGGTGCATTTTCTTAATTTGGCACTCACCCAGCTACTGCAACCCTTTGTTTTCTGGGGCTCTGAGGAAGATGGATTTGCCAGTTTTTGCCAGTTGTTTAAAGATCCTGTGTGTGTGGGGGGGGTGCGGGGAACGGCAGAGCATCTTATGCCACCATCCTGGTTGATCATAAGCTCTGTGTCCCATAAATTTTTATAATGATTTTGCTATGTATTCTAAGTACTTTTAAATTTCTCTTATGATTTTCCCTTTAATAAGGATCAATAGAGTGTTTTTCATTTTCCATATATATTGGACTTGCAAGCAATCCTTTTGTAAATGATTTTTTGTTTTATTATGTTATAGTTTTTTGTTTATTATGTATGGCCATGTGGTTTGTATCATGTTGATTCTCTGGCATTTACTGAAGCTTCCTTTGTGTCCTAATGCAGGTTTAGTTTCTGTGAATGTTCTGTGTGTGCTCTGTTGGGTGAATTCTCTGTATATTTATTAGTTCAGCCTTAATAAATCTCTTTATCTTTGCTTTTTGCTTTTGCGTGCTTGAGCCATTCATTTCTGTGAGGGGTGTGTTAAAATCTGCAACCCAATGTCTTGATTTATCTCTCTCTTTTTTTGTCCTCTGTGTGATGTTACCCTGTATTTCTGGAGGCCAAATTCTAAGGTGCATATCTTTGCATGATCATTACATCTTCTTGAATTATTGCTCCTTTCAGAAGCATATGATGCCCCTCTATCTATCTTATCTACCCACTTTGGCGCTTTGCAAACACTTTCAATTTGAGTCTTTTACATCTCTCCTTAATTCTGGGAAATTCTTGGTTATCAGTTTTTCATTTATTCCCCTTCATTTATGTTACTGTCTTTCTGGGTCTCCTGGTGTATGGATGTTGACAAGTTTACTTCTCTTCTCCATATCCCTTGTGTTTATTTATTCATTTAAAAATATTTCCCATTGCTTTGCCCTTGATGCTGGGCTCATCAGTCACCATGAGGCTCCCAGGCTCCCAGGACCTCTCCCCAGTGTGGCCATTCCAGGACATCC
>JAQZBX010114315.1:0-10006 GCA_029593785.1 Cabassous unicinctus
TTGAATATGAAGCCAATATAATAACAAAATACAATTAATAGGAAAAAGAAATAATAATGATAATTTTAAATGAAAGAGATAAGTATAAGGAGACTCAGAAGAAAAAGAAAAAAAAAGGAAACTAAACTAATAATAAAATATAGTTAGCTGATTGGGACATTTGAAAAAATGGGGAAAAAATAAAAAACAAAAAAAATCATTTTTTTAAAAGGAATTATTCTTTTTTCCTTTTATCCCTGTAATATCGGATATCCAGTGTATTGTGAAACCTTCCCCCTCTCATTCCCCAATGTCTCCCAAATTTCAATTTAATTTTCAAAGAAGTTTTAGATCACAGCAAAGTCACACATGGAATACTAGAGACTCCCACATACCCAACCTCCCTCCCCCTTCCCCACCCCATATTAAAACCCTTTTTTTTCTATGGATGTTATCATTGTTATAGCTGTTATACAGATAGTAAAATATAGCAACTAAAAATTTTCAGTGGTTTACAGTACAGTTTACAATTTAGACTGTACAGTTTAATAAATTTTGATGATATTTACCATGTCCTGTGTCCATTAATGTAAGGTAATGAAGAATATTTCCCATGACCATTACATACTCTATTTGATCTTTTCTGTTCCTTCCTCCCCACCCCCTTTACAATGCTGCACCACCCAACCCAATAATATTACTACCGTCCTGTTGTGTCTCTTCAATATGAAACTACACTCTATCATTTTACCTTAGATTACATCCATATGGGTGATGGTTCACAACCTCCTCTTCTCTTTCTATTTCTTGTAAACCTATCTTACAGACAATAGCTCTCTGAGACTGCTCAATTTCCTTAATTCATATCAGTGAGGTCATGTGCTGTTAATCCGTCAATGTCTGGCTTGCTTCACTCAACATAAGGGTTTCAAGATTCATCCATGCTATCCCGTGTGTTAACACTGTATTCCTTCTTACAGCTGAGTAATATTCCATTGTATGTATGCATCATATTTTCTTTATCCATTCATCTGTTGATGGGCACTTGGGTTGATTCCAACTTTGGGCAATTGTAAACAATTCCACTATGAACATTGTTGTACATATATCTGTTCACGTTTTTGCTTTCAATTCTTCAGGGTATATATGCAGCAGTGGAATTGCTGGATCATATGGAAGTTCTATAGTAAATTTTTTACGAACTGCCAAGCTGTCCTCCGTAGTGGCTGGATGATTCTACAATCCCACCAGCAGTAGATGAGGGTTCTCATTATTCTACATCCTCTCCAACACTTATAGTCTGCTATTTTTTAAATAGCCACCATTCCAATGTGTGTAAGATCGTATCTCATTGTAGTTTTGATTTGCATTTCCCTAATAGCCAGTGGTGTCGAGCATATTTTCATGTGCTTTTTAGCCATTTATATTTCTTCCTTGGGGAAGTATCATTTCAGGTCACTTGCCAATTCTTAAATGGGTTATTTGTCTTTATTTTTCAGGTGTAGTATTTTTTCATATATACAGGATATTAGGATACTTTCAGATATATGGTTGCCAAATATATTCTTCCATTGGGTAGGCTACATTTTAAAAATAAATTTTAAAGATACTTAGATTACATAAATACTACACAAAAAAAATAGGGATTCCCATATACCCCACCTCCCACATCTCCCACAACCTCCCACATAATCATCCTTCATTAGTGTGGCACATTAACTTCAATTCATAAACACATCCCAGGATTTTGCCATTAAGCATAGGCCATAGTTCCCATTGTAGACCACATTCTCTCCCACACATTTATGCATGTTATATGATATAAAATGGCCTATATCTGTCATTGCAACGTCACTCAGGACAATTCCCAAGTCCCAACAAAGCCCCTATATTATAACTGCTTTTCCCTCTCTCTGCCCCTAAAACCCCCAGTGGCCACTGGCTCCACATCAATGTTGTAATTTCTTCCATTTTTTGAATCACAATATGTCTATAGTAGAATACCAGTAAGTACTCTCTAGTCTGAAGCTCTTCACCCCATCCTGAGTAGTCTGGGGTGGTGATGTCCATTCCACCTCCAATTGAGATAGGGTTTATATCCCATGGGAAAGATGGGTGGGATTATCCTGCCTGTAGCTGCAGACTCTCCCTTTCCCTGAAGTGGCAATTGTCCATCTTCGTCTCCTCACCAGTTGTGCTGGGTTAGTCCAATGAGCTGTAAGTAGGAGTTGTTGCTCCACCAATGTTCCAAGCCCAGCTAACACATGGACAGCCCAAAAACTCTAGTCTCTGGATGTATATCTACAAACTCCAGCACCCAGTATAAGTTTGAATAGAAGGGCCAGATAAGCCATGTGCAGGGAAGACATATTTGAGTCCAACTTTTTCACTCACAGGAGCACAAACTCCAAAGTAGGACCCACTGACCAGGCACCAAACTCTGGAGCTATCCACCCTGACATAGGACCCGGGTGTCTCCTGAAATCTTAGTAGCCACATTATTTGGGGGATATATCCATTTTGGAATTCAATGAGACCCTACAGAGATGTGCATAAGAGTTACCTCTGGGATGATCTCCTGACTCATTTTGAAGTCTCTTAGCCATATAAACTCATTTCATTTTACCTTTTAACCCTTTTATTCAAGGTCTTTTTCTAGTCACATTGTGAGTTGGGGCTTGGTAGTAATCCCTTGGTGCCAGGGAGGCTCATCCCTGGGTGTCATGTCCAATGCTGGGAGGAAGGCAATGCATTCATATGCTGAGTTTGGCTTAGAGAGATGCCACATTTGAGCAACAAGGAGACTCTTAGGAAGCAACCCTTAGGCACCCCATGACAATAGGCTAAGTTCCAATTTCAAGAGCAAAGTCTCATAAGGCTACTCGTCAACATCAAGAGCCCATCAGTGGATCAATCTCCTTCACCAGTCACTGCCCCTGCACTTGGGGGACTGTTGCTGCTCCCTTAGAGAGTGTAGCCAAGTGCTCCAGGATGGCAACTCAGTATTCTCTCATTTCTTGAGTGATTCTCCACCCACTGTGGCAATAACCCATGAACATTTGAACACTTTTATATATCTTGTATTTATGCTCAGGTGAACTTCCTACTATGTATCCCCAATCCCTGATAGCCCACACCAAGAAACCTCCCCCACCCCAGTTGTAACCCTTCTCTGACCCAAAGCTTCTTCAAAGATGAAACCATTACAATAGCTGAATACAATTAATACACAAATGATACAATATTGATAAGTTTAAATGTAAGAGATAAAATACATAAAAAATTTTTGAAAAACTAAAAATAAAATTAAAAAATTGGGATATTAAAAAAATGAAAAATATAAAAAAAGTTTCTTGACCTTTTGCTTTTCATCACTGCAATATCTTGTGTCCAGTCTGTACTCTGACACCTTGCCCCTCTCATTCTCCAGTGTCTCACTATATTTTATTTTGTTTTCAAAGAAATTTTAGGTCACAGCAAAGTCACACACAGAATACAGGGGACTCTCATATACTGAACATCCTCCCCTTTTCCTCCACCCCATATTAATACCTTTTTATATGTGGATGGTAGCATTGTTATAACTGATATACAAAGAGTGAAACATAGCTACTAAACATGGCCAATGGTTTACACTATGGTTTATATTTTAGACCATACACTTTTATAAATTTTGATGATAGTTATCATGTCCTGTGTCCATCACTCTATGGTAATGAAGAATATTTCCACTGATCACTAAATAACCCCTGTTTGATCTATTCTATTCCTCCCACCCCATCATCATGGCTTGACTCATTGGATGACAAGATTCATAGTTACATGCAACAAGAGATCTTGCAACACTAGTTTGTCTCCTCTATTAGGAACTGCCCTTGCTCTTGAGAGACTCCCACCTGTCTATTTTGGAACAAATTGATTCTCCCAAAGTTGGGATTTGTACTCCTTCTCACATATTGTGTGGGTATCCACATACTGATACAACTCAAAATGAATAAAAAAACTTTCTATAAAAGCAAGAACCATAAAGCTTCTAGAAGAAAATTTAGGAAAATATCTTCAAGATATGGTCGTAGGTGATGGATTCTTAAAGGAGATGAGGAAGACAGAGATGCACTACTGATGTTTAATGTATGTAGAAGTTTTAATTAACTTTAGTTTAAACTTGTGGAAATGTACAGAGTTGATGGTAACACATTATAGTCAGCAACAGCTGACTTTTAAATGGGGATGTGGCTGAAAATGGTAGTCTTGGGATGTAAATGCCAATTGACAGAAAGCTACAGATTTATCTAGGGACTGAATAGCACAGTAAACAAGGAGGGGGATGAGAATTGTGGTTGATGGTACAGAGCAAGAGTGTCCTTTGTGAGCTACAGTTGATGTACATCACTATTGTAGTGTGGTGGGAATGTGGAGAAGCATAGGAAAAATACAACTGGAGTGACCTATGGACTGTGGTTAACAGTAATAATGTAATATTCTTGCATCTCTGCCAAAGATGTACTGTGTTGATAATGGGAGACAATGGAAAATGTGTACCAAATGTACACTGTGGACCTCATAATAATTGAATGATATTATCTCATAATCTGTAACAAATGATCCACCACAGTGTGGTGTCTTGATAGAAGGGTATTGTTTGGGACTTTTGCACATGTGAATGATTGTTTTGTAAGTTTACAACCTCTGTCATAAAATATATATTTATAAAATAATAATAAGGTGGGTTGGGGAAAAATACACCAAACATAATTAAGGACTATTATTAGCAGTAAAATTTTGACAATATTCTTTCATAATTTGTAACAAATGTCTCACAACAATGCAAGGTGTTGGTGGAGGGTTGATATATGGGGCCCCTGTATGATGATATATTTACTTTGTAAGTTCACAACTTATACTATACAGTTATTGTTTAGGTAGGTTCATGTATAAATGATATAATAATAATAAGGTGGGTTGGGTTAAAATACTTTGGTTGGTAGTAATATTTTGAGGATGTTCTTAATCATTAGTTAAAAATGTTTAACAACAATGCAAGGTATTGGTGGTGGGGTGAGGTATAAGAACCCTCTATGATGTTATATATGTTTGTTTTGTAAGTTCTCAACTATTGTTATACAATTATTTTTTATGTATGTTCATGTATGAGTGACATACTTCAATAAACTTTAAAATTTTTTTTAAAAGTGATAGGCCATTGAAGTGCATCAGTTCACCATTTGATAATAGACACTCTAACCATAAAACATCCTGAAGCTTGCTAGGTGACTCAAGAGAAGATTTACAACCTGCATCAATGTACAGGGCATTTAGATTAGGGAACTGAGAAATAAACCTCAAATGTGAAAGTCTTTCCTTGATTTTAGGTCCACAGTAAATAACTCCTTCATTCTGCCTGAGACAGCACATGGGAATCACATACCTCTGGCTGAAAGTACATTCTTCTGTCCTCAGTCAGAACTGCCTGCATGAGGAAGTCCTTGTGAATGTGAGGAGATCCTCTGACCAGCAAGTGGTCACTGTCATATTCATTACAATTTAAATAAGGATTCTTTAAGGAGCCCTGAGACCTCAGTTGTTATTCTCAGATTTTGTTGAAAGCTTTACATGATGTAACTGGTAATAGTTCTGAAGGAAAGAGGGCTTTACTTTGAAGTTTTATGCTTATCAGTGCTGGTTTTCTCTGGATCCACCCAATAAATCTCTGTGAATCTCAAACACATTACCTTGAGTTGATATTATAGTTAAGTGTATTTTTGGAGCCTTCTTTGGCCAGGGCATTCCAATTGCTGGGGAATCAGCAGTGAACAAGAACATAGAGCCTGTTTGCCCCCACAAGGTCACAGCTGTCTGGAAAGAGCAGTTTAGGTCAGCATGAAAATATTGGGTCTTGGAAGTGAAGGTGATATAGCTCTTATCCTGGAAAAATCATAGAGATTAACAGGTGAAGTGAGATACATTTGCCCTAACAAAGCAAGGGACCAAGCTTTAAATAAAGTGACTTAGGTTGAGAAATATGTCTGTCCTCATGCAGGCAAGTGGCCCAATAATTCTGGTGTAGAGGTATCATAAGCAGATCCACAGTCAAGGCACATTGTAGTGCTGTGGTGTGTTACTCAGCTCAATGTACATTTTCCATTACAAAGTATTCATATATTAAAATATCCATGATATTAAAAGGGAAATATGAATTTGATTTTAAGAAAAAAAATGTAAAATTTGAGGAAACATTTCAACTTCAGTTAAAGCAAATAAATAAGAGGGAAAGGAATACACATTGTTAGCTGTGTTGTCTTGTTGAAGGAGTTTAGGGAGATCAAATCCATTAATAATATTGAGTCTACTATATTCTCATTGATTTTTCTGCTATTTTTCTACTGAATACAGAGAGAAATGGGTTGAAATGTCTATCTTTCCACTTTTGGATAATTCTTGTGGCAGTGTTATTTTTTTTTTCTATACATTAACGCATGGTTATTTGGTTAAGGCACATTTAGCACTGTTATGTGTTTTTGGTGAACTGTCAGCTCAGGAATGGGGAGGTGTATCTACTCCAATAACAATACTGGGGAAGTTTGGAAATAATTCTTGCTCCACATCAAAACAAATCATCATTGTGGATTGTCCAGCACCTGTGTGGCCATTGATCTCAGTAATGAGATTTAAATGAGATTTGCGGTCTGAGTTGATGGGGTGATTAGTTGATATTGTTGGGATGTTGAGATGAGGTGAATTTGTATTGCATATGTTGAAGGATTTCATAAAAGTTTCACTGAGGAAGGCTTTTTGAATATGTGATACACTGATTTCAACTGTCATTTGCCAGCAGCATGCAATGGAATCAGCATAGAGGTTATTTTAATTTTCCCAGACATGTACACCAACCTTTCTAGCTCTGTTTGTGTGGGGGGATTGAGATTGTCATGAATGAAATATCTACTTTCAATCATGGAATCTCCTAATATGGTGACACAGCTGTTTGGAAATGAGCATTATTGAAATACCATAAACACTGTGTATTAATTTTTGTGGCTGCTGTAACAAATAATCACAATAGTATAAAATACATATTTATTCCCTTATATTTCTGGCACTCAGAATTCTAAAGTAGGTTCACTATGGGAAAAGCAAGGGGTCCACAAGGAGTCTTGCTCTCTCTGGAGTTTCCAGGGAAAAATCTCTTTTCTTGTCCTTGCCCGCTTCCAAAGATCCATTCTTTGGCTAATGTTCTCTTTCTCCATTTTCACACCCAGCAAGGTAGGATCTTGCTTCAGTAATCATCTTGAATTTTCTTCTGAAACAGTGTCTTCACCTGTTCCCTCCTCATAAGGGAAATTGTGATTACAGTAAGGGCCCATCTGGATAATCTGGGAAAATCACCTAAGGTCAACATCCTTAAATTAATCACATCCTCAATGTGCCCTTTCGCATGTGCATCTCACAGACAAAAAATTCAGCTTATCTCAACATTCTCATAATTCTTAACTCATTACAGCATCAACTGATCTCCAAAGTCCTATCTAAATATATGCACAAATGTTACCAGTCTCACCATCTAAATCATCCTATCATGTATGGATGACATACTGGGAATGAAATGTCCTTCCATATGTGCACCAGGAAAACTAGAAGCAAGGTTTCTGCTCCCAAAATACAATGATAGCTCAGGGGCCACTCCAGTTCAGAGAAGCTCTAAGTTCACAGAGACAGAGCTTTGATGGTGCAAATTAAATTCTGAATCTATGAGAACCCACATTGATAGGGAAAATCCTGTCTTCCCCTTCTCTCTCATCTCAGAGGAACCCATTCTTTGATGAAATCAAACCTTTCTTTACCTTACCATCCTGCTCTGAACCACCTGAGAGATCACTGTGCAGCACATGCTGAACAGAACATGGTGTCCAATAGACTCCTCATCTGCGTTGACATCCAGTCAAGCCCATAGGACCTGGATGACCTCGGATGATTCACTGGACCCTTCCCATGTGGTTTCACCTTGTGATGTCCGTGTGATTATCACTACCTGGCCATAAAGCGAACACTATTGGATGATTAATCTCCGAGCAGAATTTTCATAGAACTTGTTTCTGTGCAGGCAAGTCATCATTTCTAACTGTGAAGAGTTTTTCTCTTCTACTTTCCTATTCCCAGTGCAGATCTGGGCTGATCCCTGTATCTGGATCTTCCCTGAACTCTGAGATTTAGAGGTCATGATTGCCCTCCCAGAACCTCTTCCACCTGCATGATTCCCATTGTTCACTTTGCATGTGGTTCTTCAGTCATACTTCCTTGTGGGCATTGGGGTTATTATATTTAATTAAAGTAATCCAACTGTCCATGAAAACCATAGGGAAGAGGAAACATATTACAAGGAATGTGTAAAGTACACATGTTAACAAGAGTTATGTCACTGTTCATTATACACAACATGCCTGAAACTCACAACTTCAGACTTTGCAATATATAGGAACACTAAGGTCACAATTGAAACTCAGTGAGGAGAGGGCTGAATCTATCAATGTTTTTGAAAACTCTATGATGACACCTCACAGATCATGTTATTATGTCTCATGTCTAATATATTTTGATATTCATGTCCCATGTCCCCTAATACAATCCAGAATGACCTACATTAATTCCTTGGAAACCATCCACATGATAAATATCATGGGATTCCCAGAGCTCACTCAATGGAAAAGATATCAGGTCCCTTCAGTTCAGGATCGGAGGAGGCTGGACCCTGATCCCAGGCCCCTCCTTTCGGGTTTATTGTTGTCTTACCTAATTCCTGTCCAAGTGTGATACTGAAGGGCTGGTATGCCTTAGGTCTGGGTCCACCTTAGAGCCACAGAGCTGCCCAGGGGACTGCATAGGTGCAGATTTCAGTCAGACCAACTCCAGGGAACAAGAGAGGCCAGTGAGCCTGAGCCCTCCTGAGGCAGATGCCAGCCAATCAGCAAAGGAACAAAGATTTGGATGCACCATGTCTCACATTTCTTTTCCTCATTTCAATCAGTAGGGTTCTGCAGCTTCACCACAGGTGATAGCTCAGGAAGATGTTCCAGGGCTGTTGACAACGGATGAGGTTCTGAATCCATAAGGCATCTGCCACCAGGGAGAAGTGGGTCATTTTTCAAGTCCATCAGGTGAGCTGACCTCTTGGGGCTAGCCTGCTATGGATTTGGATCATGATCAGACTCATAAACCCCACCCATGATTGAGAAAACAAGATGAGGTTCCTGGACACCAAACCACTACACACAAAACAGCTCCACAGGACACCACTCCATACCATACCAAAACACACCACACCAAGCCACTCCACACCAAACCACACCACACCATAGCACAGCACTCCACACTACATCACACCACACCACAGTACTCCACACCAAACAACTCCACACCACACCAGACCACTCCAAACCACACCACACCACACCCGTCAACACAACACCCCACCACACCACATCACAACACACCACACAACACAGGACCACATCACACAAATCTCCACACCACACCACACCACACCACTCCACAGCACTCCATCTCACACCACACCACAGCACTCCAAACCACGACACTACACACGACACCACACCAAACCACACCACACAGCACCGCACCACATCACACCACTGCAACCATAGAACATCACAACACACAACACAGTTAACAAGACACCACAACACACATCACTTCACACCACACCACACCACTCCACACCACACCACAACACACCACATGACAGCATTCCACACAACACCCCAACAAAACACAACACACTGCACCACACCACACCACACCACTGCACACAACACCATATCACATCACACATCACCCATAACACTGCACCACCCCACACAACACCGCACCAGTCCACACCACTCCACACAACACCACAACACACCACACTGCACCACAACACACAACTCCACATCATTCCAAACCACACCACACCACAACATATCATACCACACCCACTACACCACACCACAACACACCACTCAACACCACA
>JAQZBX010114316.1:0-10027 GCA_029593785.1 Cabassous unicinctus
GCTTTCTTGGTTTTTTGGAGGAAAGGCCCAAGCACTTTTATTATTTACGCTCTCCTATTTGCCAGGTAGACCCAAATAAAGACACCTGCAAGATTCAGCTCAAGCATTATCTTCTCTAAGAAGCCTCTTCCAGCTCCCCAGGAGGAGTCTCCAGTAGGACTGACCATCTCTCTGTTTGGGGCCCCTATGGAGCCCTGTACGGGGCCTCCCCCAACAGTCAGGTCTGTGAAAGAGAAACCGGTCCACGGGGAGCTGTACTGCCTGGACCCAGAAATGTGTCAGACAAATGAGTGGATGAATGAGCTTACACCTTACTAATGAAGAATGCATACTTCACAATTAAGTATGGTAATTATAAACATTCACAGAGAAGGGGTGATGGATGTGGGAGGGAGGGAGAGGTACTCAGAGGCTGTGCCAGCAGCTGAAGTTTATGAGTTAGAACTAAAATTTATTATATGTCTACCCCATGCTAAATACTTGTTCTGTCACTTGACTCACACAGTACCCCTATTAGATGTAATCCCCATTTTACAGATGCAGAAACTGAGGTTAGGTAAATTTTTTGAGGTGTGGGACTTGAGATGCAGTTAGACAAGAGGAAGGGTTCAGTCCAGTGGGCAGAAGAGGCAAGCTGTCCCAGACCAGCATTTACTGACCATCTGCTATGGGCAAGTTCCAGGATCCAAAAGGAAGAAGGCCATGTGAGGGCCCTCATGAAGTAGACAGGCCTCGAGCAGCCAGTGACAGGGTGCAGAAGGCAGCACCATGTGTAAGCCGGGCAGGGCAGGTGAAAGGGACAGGGTCTTGAAAAACCAGTGTTGGAAGCTACAGCTGAAAAGGAGGCTGTGGGAGACCAGAAGGCTGCAAATAGTAAACCACATCAATTTGAGCAAATGATGTGCAATTGGGTGGTGCTAAGAGTGAAGGATAGGAGAGCAGAAGCCTAACGTTTATAAATGTCTAAGTGGAAAATGGCCAGAAGAATTAAGGTTATTACAATCATCCCAGTGTGATGGCATAGAGGGCGATTAGTCAAAAGGGATAGGGAGGGAAGTTAAGCTTGAGAGAAGCTTCTGAGAAGGCAGAGGCTTGACCTGTTGACTGACCACAGATTCAGAGTTCAGGGCCATGTCCTGAGGCCTGGCCTGCCCGGCGCTTTCACTTAAATACTTATCTCTCAGCAGGACACTGAGAGCCCTGCCTGCCTCACCAAGCGTGCCGCGCACGCAAACTCAAAAAGCAACGCATAAAAACACCGCGTTCTAGTCGAGTCTCGTGTCCCTACTTAGGGACTGGAGATTACAGCCGCGGGGGCTCTGCCAGCCTCGGGGGGCAGCTGGGGGGCGCTGCGTGTGAAAGCTAACGAGGGGCAGGCCCGTGCTGGTCGGTGACAGGCGCCACCGAGGCGGGCCCGGGCAGCCCTAGGGCCCCGGGAGGGCCGGGGCGGCGCCTGAGGCTGGACTCCACTGCCCCCTGGCGGTGAACACGGGCTGGCTCCGCGCGTGGCCCGCGACTGCCGGGCTGCCCAGCAGCTCTTTGAGGCTTTGGGTCGCGCCTGTGTTTGCATTTTGTGTTAACACAAGCACGCTCTGTATTGATCAGCAAACCACACGAGTTGGCATTTCCTGCCGGGTGTGTGCCATCCCTGAGTCTGACCCACCCAGACGAACTACTGAGGAAGCAGCGTCGTGCAGGGAAAAGAGCACGGGCTCGAGGGACACCTGGGCTCATGTTTTCTTAAGCCTGGAAAGGAGCAAACACAAATTATTCTATTTTTAGTGTGGTTTGGGGGTTTCTGGAAGTGATGAGATTTTGGATATAGAGCCTGATTACTTTGGCAATAGACTCACTTTGGGGAGAATTATTAAAATGGATTGTTGGATTACCAAGAAAAAGAGAGGGGGTTAGAGATTACCGATCTGATGCTTTGGGGGAACACACAGGTCACCACCGGTTTAAATGCAGTTGCTGTAAGCAGGTGTGGTCATCTGTTCAGTTGTATGAACTGGGTGTGCCTTTAACCAGTACATGCCCTTGAAAAATTAGCAAATGTTCTCCCTAAATGTGGATTTCTATGAGACTGTTGGTGCACACACACACATACACACACACACCGCACTTTGGGAAATGTGTTGCTGGCTCTTGGGATTCTGCCTCTGAGGACACCCTGCTGCGGGGGCTGGGGTTTCCCTTAAAGGAAATGGCTGGCCCTGTTCTCAGTTACTTGGGGGAGAGAATAAGCAGGCTGGGACCTGGCAGGTGGGACACACTGTGGCACAAGGTACTGGGGACTTCTAGACCCCCAGGAGTGCACCTGTCAGAGGTAGCTGTGTGATCATTAACCATTTTTGTTACTAGGCTATTTAGGCCATGGCTAAGCTACTTTTAACCTCACCAAACCTGCTAGACAAGCAGTTTTTGAATTTTATTTCATTTTATTTTATTTATTTTGTTGTATTTTATTTTTAATTTCCCAAAAACTTATGCCCAGGAGAAGGCCAGAAATCAAGCTGCCCTTGATGACAGGGGAGCAGCCACCTGACTCCCCAGTGAGGAATCCAGTCTCTGAAAGGTGAATGAGGCTGTAACATCTGGTTCTGGGACAAACTAGAAAAAACTTTGAGATTTCCCTGGGAATCTGACTGACTGAGAGGCAAGAATGAGACCTCACCTTTGCTGAGTGTCTGCTATGCATCATTTCCTAGTAATCAATTAAATCGCAAGCTTGTATTTGGCTCCTGCCCCATCCCAGGCCTGTGCTAAGCATTGTAGTGCTGACCTAGAGTGGTAACAAGACAGAGGGAGGCCCTACCCTCATGGCGCTTACAATCTACTTAACATACACTACTTAATGGAGCTTAACAATCTACTTAACAGTCTACTTAACACACACTATGCCGTTCATAGTATATTTTCCCAAACTCCAAACACTTGTGCAGCACCTTGACAACTTCTGCCCTGTCTGCCTGCCACCTGAGCTATTATTTTCCCAATATTTTTCTTTAAATCAAATCACATTTTTCCTACTTAAGTACATTTATTTTAAAAGGACACTTTATCTTTGCTATAAAAAAGAAAAGCAGCATTTTTCAATTACACATTAAAATAAATATTTAAACAGTAAAAATAAAAAATGTTTATCTCTGGTCTACACCATAAGTTGTTTGATAAACACAACTTGTGACACAAATAAACTTTGGAAAACAATGAACGTTGTAACGTCATACTCATGACAATTTTGTGAGATAGGTTTTTTCATTCCCATTTCACAGATGGGAAAATGAAGGCTTAAGGTCCCCTCAAGCAAGTGAGTAACGGTAGAGCTGTGATTCCAAAGCCTGCGTGACTCCGAAGCCTGTGCTCTTTTTACAGTGCCTGCTCACTCACAGGACCTTCTAGTTCTAGTGCGCTGATCCACGCAGCATGTTTTGCACATGGGAGTGGCATGATGACTGCTTTGCTTTTCCCAGATACCCAGCACAATCCGAAGCCCAGGTCCAGTGGGGAAGTGGTAGGTGACCCCTCCTCAGAAAGCACGTCTGACAAGGCCCTGATACACAAAGGGCATCTGATAGTCCTGGTGCTAGCTTGGGGTTTTGCTTTTAATATAGCTGTACTCTCAATGCTGACCAATTAATTAAAATACCCCACTATCCAGGGCTTCCCCCTTAGCTCTAAGCACGAAACATGACTTCATCACCCTTTGGAAGGAAATGAGCTCTCAGAAGCCCCGATGAGGAAAGGTCTGGGTTGTGCTGGCAGGAAGAAGCAAAGCCAGGTGTGTGGAGACCCGATGCTCTCCCAGAGCTCAGGAACTGACTCGGGATTCCCGGGGTCAGTGCACTTCCATGACAAGCCTGCTAACCCTGGTCTTATTTAATACTCAAAACTACTCCACGAAGTAGATATTATTATCCCCTTATTTACAAATGAGGAAACCTGGGCTTTACAGAGTTATGCAACTTGCTCAGTGTCCCACTGCTAGAACTGGAATAGGGTTGCTGGGAGGTGTTTGTTCATCACCCAGGAAACTGTGAATTTGTGTTTTTATAAAGGTGTACTATAAACTGTGAAATTTATTATCAAGGTGTTACCAAGAGCCCTTTTTTGATGGGAAATTCTCTCAGTTTCTATTTGTCAGAAAATTTCTTTTTAAAATCCATCTATCTATCTATCTAACTATCTATCTATCATCTACCTATCAATCTAGCACCTATCCACCTACCTACTTTTTTTTTTTATCTCCCCCTTGCTGCTTGTGCTCATTGTGTCCATTTACTGTGCATTTTTCTGTGTCTGCTGGTCTCCTTTTGTTGCATCATCTTGCTCACCGCGCCATGCGGGCCAGCTTGCCTTCACCAGGAGGCGCTGGGAATTGAACCCGGGGCCTCCCATATGGTAAACGGGAGCCCAACCAATTGAGCCACAGCCACTTCCCATACCTATCTACTTTCTAAAGATTTGAGAGTAAGTTGTATACATCATACTCCTTGAATACTTTTTTTTGTTGTTTTTGTTAACTGCATTCTTTTTTATTATTAAATTGAGGAATAAGTTATATTTAGAAGAGTATGCAAATCGTAAGTGTATAACTAGATACATTTTTACATGTGTTTATATCATGTAACCACCACCGAGATCAATATATAGAATATTTCCAGCACCTCCCAAGCCCCCTTGTGTCCCTTGTGGCCCATACCAGTCGACAATCTCCAAAGTAACCACTATTTTAACTTCTATCACAAGAAATTAATTTTGCCTGCTATTGAACTTAATATTAATGGAATCATACAGTATGTACTCTTTTGTGTCTGGTTTCTTTCATGCAACATTATATCTGTGAGATTGTTAATTGCATTATAAAAAATGTAATTCACTTTCTGGCTCAAGTATTCAGGAACTCACTCAAAATCAATCATAGGAAAAAAAATGCAAAAAAAATCTTAACATAATATGCCAGCTGTACACAGGTACACAGTCTAAAAAAATTGCAGTTGAGAAAGAACTTTTTAAAAATGACTAGAATAGAATAACCTGTACTGCTCTTGTCACTTTCTACACATGCATCATCCTTGAATACTTAATACTCCCATGTATATTTCCTAAGAATAAGGATATTCACTTATGTAACCTACTAAGTATAGTTATCAAATTCAAGATATTTAACATGATATAAAACATACAGTCCAGATTCCATTTTTTCAGTTGTCTCAATAATGTCTTTTTGAGGCTTTTCTCCTCCATTATTAGATCCAGTCCAGGCACATGTATTGCATTTAATTGTCACTGTCTCTTTAGTCTTTCTCTTTCTTTTTAAATTGTGGAAACGTATATACAAAATAAAATTTCCTGTCTCAACCACTCCCAAGCACGCAGTAGGATTAATCACATTCACAATGCTGTGCTCACCTCACCACTATCCATTACCAAAATTTTCCTTCACCCCAAACAGAAGCCCTGCACCCATTATGCATTAACTTCCCATTCTCCCTGTCCCCTGCCCCTGGTAACCTACACTTGACTTTCAGTCTCTGTAAGTTTGCATACTCCAGTTAACTTCATATAAGTGGAATCATACAACATTTGTCCCTTTGAGTCTGACTTATTTCACACAACAACATGACTGCAAGGTTCATCCATGTCTAGCATGTGTCAGAACTTCATTCCTTTTTCTGGTGAACAATATTTCATTGTCGTTATATACCAAATTTTTTATCCATACATCTGTGGATGGACATGAAGGTTGCTTCTGCCTTTTGGTTATTGTGAATAATCACACTATGAACATTGATATGCAACTACTTGTTTGAGGCCCTGCTTTTCATTTTTGGTGGTATATACCTAGAAGTGGGATTGCTGAGTCACATGGTACACTCTTGTTCTTGAATGAGACTTTAGTTGAGTACATAATTCTAGGCTGACAGTTATTTTCTCTCAGTTCTTTGATGATATTATTTTACTGGTTTCTGGCTTCATCTTGAGAGGTCAGTCTAATTGTTATTCCTTCATAGGTAATTTATCTCTCTTCTCTGGCTGCTTTTAAGATATTTTCATCTTTATTGAGCAGTAGTTTCCCTATGGTATGTCCAGGTATGGATTCCTTTTTCTTATTTATTCTGCTTGATGTTATTATGCCTCCTTAATCTGAGGGTTTGTGTCTTTCACCAGTTCTGGTCATTATCTCTTTGAATAATCCCTTTTACCTCACCCCCCACCCCCCATTCTCTCATTCTCTCTATTATCTCTTTGAAAATCTGATGAAATGTATATTAGACCTTCTCAATCATTACCTTATATTTTTTAATTTCCCTTTTGTATTTTCCATATCCTTGTTTCTCTGTGCTATTTTTATTTAATACCTCCAAACCTATTTTCCTGTTCACTAATTCTCTCCTAATCTGTGTCTAATCTGTTGTTTAGCACATTCATTAAGTTGGGCTTTCTTGTTTTTGTTTGTTTGTTTTTCTTTTTGAGGTACCAGCAGCTGGGGATTGAACCCGGGACCTCGTATGCGGGAAGCCAGAGCCACACCAGCTCCCCTGAGTTGGTTTTTTGTTTGTTTTGCTTGTTGTTGACACTGCATCCCTCTGACACTGGCTCTTCTGCCCTCCTCTTCCACATTTAAGGACATTTATATTACATTGAGCCCCACTGAATAATCCAGGATAATTTCTCTATTTTTAATTAAATTTTCAAACTTAATTCCATCTATAACCTTACTCCCCCTTGCCATATAACACAACACCACATATTCACAGGTTCCAGGAATTAGGATATGGGTATCTTTAGGGGGACCATTATTTCTACCTACCACAGGTACCTTGTTCTTCTACCCATCCAAGACCACTCTAAGTTACTTTCCTGGTTTGGAAGTTCCTGTTCCATGCAGGCAATATAAATTCAAACCTCAGACATGTTTAAAGAGAAGGCTGTTGTTACAAATCCTTAGGGGAGACCTCCATTTTTCATACAGAACCAAGGATAAGACTTGCAAATTATCTGTCTTCTTCTGAGGGTGGATTTAAAAAAATACATAGCACACTCTTTCACTGAGGGTGAAACGCTTTGGGGATCCTGGCCTTCCGCAGGGTCTGAATCTCACCTCCTCATCTCGTGTCTCCCTCAAGGCCTTGGCTCCTATTCTCCAGGTCAGCAGTTAAAACCCTCAGCCTGTGGTAGCAGATGCCCCCCAGCATGCTGGGGCTTCAGTGATCACTTACCACTTTGAATTCCTATTTCCTCTTCGTTCTGACACCAGATTTCCCTTACTTTCTTGTGAACTTACCTGTAAGGAATTTTTTTTTTAGGAGGTACTGGGGATCGAAGCCAGGACCTCGTACATGGGAAACTGGAGCTCAACCACTTGAGCTACACCTGCTCCCTAACTGTAAGGATTTTGTGTATTAGTTATTTTGTAGTAGGAAGTTTTATGGGTATTCTTGTTTTGTTTTTAATAATCAAGCCTATCATTGTGCTGGAAGCAGAAGTCCCTAATTTATGTTAGCTCTTGTCTTTTGAATTTCATTGTAAGTCCTCAGCCTATTCATAGACTTATTAATTGGGGTTCCAATTAACAATAATTATTATACTTAGTATTGAAATTATCATTTTTATTGATTCTCAGATTGTCACAACTAATTCTTTAAGGTTGTATCTTCATACTTTCAACATTGAACCTGAGATTTTTAGAAGCTTCTTTGTTTTCTGGTAATAACAGAATATTCCAGAACCATTGAGACTATTTTCTGTCCCATGACATGGAATCAGCCTACCATCACCATCCCAATGAATCCTGATTGTTTTCAGTGGAGAGCAGTAAAAAGAACAATATTTGGGTTGAGGGCACATGGAAATTATTAACTGGAAAAACTACATCTGCTGTTGCTGCTACTGGGCTATTCTTAATGTGACAGAACTAAAAATCTAATATTTTTAAGGTGAAGAGTTTGCTTGAATTTTTCCAATTTAATATACTGTTTTGCTGCACTTAATTTTTCTCATGGAATGTAGAATTCCGTCTACATTTACACTAGTTTGCCTCTAAAAATTTGCTTGTAAATTTCTCAGACCTAAGTCAAGAGTTCAGCATTGGGTTGAACCCTCATCCTCCTTCGGGGATGTGTAGGCTCTTTTAACTTCAGTTTATACCTTCAGGAAAGCTGGGGTGGGGACGGGGGGGTGGAAGCAGGTAATATTAGGCATGTGATTGTATGTAAGGGCCTGTGAACTTTTCTCTTTGGGTCATGATAGAAGACAGTGCACGTGGGGACCAAAGAGTGCAGGGAAATCTCCCTGCTTCCAAGCGAGTGGCCCGTGCTTGCTGTTCCACAACACTGGTGTCCTTGGAACTGCACCCAGGGAAGCTCAGAGCCATAGACAATCAGCTATTGTTTGCAAGGAACACCGTCAGGCAAACACCACTGAGGTACACAGAGTCAGCGGAGCCGTAGGAAGAATGCCTTCATCTTTCAGTACCAGTAATTACCTAATTTTTAAAAAAAAACGATTTTACTCAATGGCCCTAACAGCTAACTCCCCACCTACCACGGTCCCATGATACATTTTCACAATGGTGGTTTCTTCCCCCTTCCCCACTACAGTAGATTTTAAGGAGGAGAGAGCAAGAGGCAGAAGGAGGATGAACGCACCTTTGGAGAAGTCAGCTCACCCGCTAATATCATCCACCACTCCCCCTACTACTTTGGACAGGGATGATTTCCAAACTACCAATAATAAAAAACAAACCATCATCAACCTTGCTAAAGATAAAGTTGAATTATCTTCCTAGTCTCTTTATGGAATCAAACAGTACAAAGTCATTGTCACATGAAGAGCCTGTCCAAGAGTATAAACACAAACAATACAGAGAAAAAAAAGTATTACAGAGGTACATCAGGTAGTTAATTTATACAAGTGTTATTTTTCCAGATTTTTAAAAATAGTTTTGGTATTTTTCCACCTTTAAAAATGCTAAATATTCACTTTTGTACTTTGTATTGGTAATTGTGTATTCAGTTTATTAGAAGGACACCAAAATAAGGCTCAGACCTTGTGGAAACTGGAGCTGCCCTAGGTAAGCGCTATTCTCCTGCCCGTTTTATAGATGAAGAAACTGAGGCCCAAAGAAATGAGATACCTTGCTCATGGTCAAAGAGCTAATAAGTAGTACAGCTGAGGTTTGAACCCAGGCAGTCCAGCTCCAGAGCCATTGCCACATTATACCTCCTCCTTTATAAGAGAAGGTAGAAGTGATGAGGCCATAGAAACTAACAGGAAGCCAAATGAAGAGTAGATGACTTCCGCTTGATGGGGTGCACTGGATGAGGGAAGCTTCCTCATGGAATGGCATTTGAGCTGGGTTTGGGGTCTGGGTTGGGGAGGGGTAAAGATTAGGATTCAACTGTCCATATATTCAGTGAACCATTAAGAGCTTGAGATACATAATGAGTAATTTTTTTTTTACAATAAGAAGCCTTTTTTTCATTTTAAAAACAATTTATTGAAGTATATGATTCAGACATGAACATACATAAACAATAAGTATATAGTAAAAGCTATGAACTTACAAAACAAACATGCATAATATCATACAGGGCTTCCATACATCACCCCACCACAAATACCTTGCATTGCTGTGAAGCATTTGTAACAAATTACGAAAGAGCATCATCAAATATTACTACTAGCTATAGTCCATATCTTACATTTGGTGTATTTTTCCCCCAACCCATCCTATTATTTTTTTTTGTTCATAAACCATATAATTTATCTAAAGTGTACAATCAATGACTTTTGGTACTCATTACTTCAATCAATATTACAGCATTTTCATTACTCAAAAAAAAAAAGAAAGAAAAAGAAAAAACAAACCACTATCATCCTCATGTATAAGTGCTACTAATTACAAATTCTATGAAGTGCTCTCATCATTTCTATTCGTTTCCAAACATTTACAAGCAACTTTTTACCCATTCTGCACAGATTAAACTTAAGCTTTCCATTCTTCAACTACATTCTATTCTCT
>JAQZBX010114317.1:0-10019 GCA_029593785.1 Cabassous unicinctus
TAATTCATTCCAGAGTGTGATTGACTCATTTTAGTTACTGCTAATGTTTGAATGTATCATATTTATTTTAAAGAGAGTGAGGTCCAATGAAATTATGGTTTATCAGGTTATGTGATTTTCTTTTACATCAGAGTTGCTTTATATTTGTGTGTATGCATTTTTTTTTTGTTTTTGTTGCTTAGTTAGGATCAAGATATGAGTTTTTTTGAACTACCTTAACTAATACATAAAAACCACTCTGCCCATGATTTTTATCAATCCAATATAATAATATTTTAAATGGCATATAAAAATAAATTTTTGTTAAAGTATAAAATGTCAGTATTGGAAAGGACAACTCATGTTTGATAAAGGCAGATATAATGCATTTTTTACATAGACTTTTTTTTACCAACTCCAATATAATTATTTGAAAATGAAAACTTTACTTTACTTTCTTCTATGTCATTCAATCCTTATTTCAGTTGACTGTTCAACAAAATAATTTGTAAGGTTAAAATTCATTTGTACTTTTCTGCTCTGTATTGCTCATAATTTCATTCTAAAGTCATGTGCAGTGTTGTCAGGATGTGGCACAAAGGAAGAGTCAGACAATTTGATGCATGTGAAGCAGAGGGCTGCAGCTCACTCAGGCAAAACAGCCCAGAGCTCACTGTGACCCTTTCTTTTATTTAGCTTAAAACAATGCATAAATTCTTCCCCCCTAACCTTGCTCTCCCACTATGTTTCTCTTACTACAGCAAAAGCACTGCCTTCTCTGGCAGTCTACCAAGGTGCATAAGTATAAACATTGTTTCTAGCCCTAAATGCCTTAGTCTATCTAATATCTCAGCTTTGTGCATGAGAGCGCTACCTGTTCCTGTGTTACTAGATAGTTTTTCTTAGGAATTTATACAGTAACTTCTTAGTGGTGGGTTCATCCCTCTCTGCTTCCTCCTATTGACATCTGCAGTATGCAGAGACCTTGGAGACATTTACTAAAGTGTCTCTGCCAGCAAGCATGCTTGTTGAAAGCTTAACCCTTTATGCTCTGACTCTCAGCATCTTCTCCAACATCTCCTCCTTTTTTGTTTTTTGTCCAGGGTGACTGTGCCTGTCTTAGGTTGCCCTCCTCTGAAAGTCTTACCCATCTCTGGCCACCAGCCAAGATGCCATGTACAGGGTTTCGAGAGTCAAGGGTTTTAAGCAGAATCAAGTTGTTGGCATGGCTGGTCTTATGAGCCCTGTTAATGTGGAACAGCAGTGCTACACGAATGCCTCCTTTTACAGTTAAGAGTAGCAAAGCACTAATGATCACCACACTGAAGTTACTAGAGAAGAAATGATTTAAAATGGACATTAATTTGATCCAAGTATAAACTTTTGGGCTGAGAAATTGATTAAATAGGTCAGACAAACCGGTGAGGTTTTCTAATAGATTTTTCATTTTCCTTTTTAAAACTCATTTCAAGCATTGTTAGCCTCTAGTCCCTACTTTAGGCCCTGTATCTTGCCCGAGACTTTTTTTTGTGCAATTACTCAATCTTGCTGACTCAACATATCTTGCTTGCACTGACTCAACATATCTTGTGAGAGATTTCTTATACTATATATAGTCTTGAATACTCATCTCAGAGGCTCAATAGGATTTTGTGCGATACTCAATCTCACAGACTCAACATATTTTGCTCACACCAGCTCAACATCTCTTTTCAAGATGCCTCATACTATATTTAGTCTCTGCTTCCTTCAGGTCTGGTAATGGGGAGAGAGTCCCGACTTTTCCCGCCCCAAAGGCCACCATAAAACTTTGGCAGGATGTCCTGACAGTCGGAGAAGGGGTTTGAGGGTGTCTCCCCACTCTCAAGATCCCGGATGGACCGACAATTGAGTGGGACCACTTACTAAAAATCAAATTTTGAAGAGAGTTGGACTAGAGGTAACAGTAATAATCTACATATGCTCGACTATGCTTAGCTCCAAGAAAATGCTCCCATTTTTGGGTTTAATCAAAGTTTATCTGGATCCTTGTTTCTTCCTTCATTTCCCCCTTATTTTTTAATTGTAATAGCATAATGTGCGTAGTAGCAGATTGTTGGTGTCTTAATTGGTTAAGTTGTCACGATCTTCTGCAGATCAAACAATATAGAAAACACAATATTAATGCAATTATACATATGAACATAAAAGATCTTGATAAACCATGTAACCATTGTGTAGGATGCAACTCTTTTAAACCATTTATCAACGCTTTCAAAATATGTTCACCACTCATAATTTGCAATTGGTTTTCAAATGTTTGACGTATTTTCTGTTGCAAGCATAGAATTTCCTTAGTTAAATTATCATGATTTAAAAGATGTTTTTTCACAGAGTCCCAAGGAAACTCAATTGCATTGTAAAGCACAGGAGTAATATAATAAGATGTTTGATTCTAATTACATTTCATTTTCATTTGTAATTTCATAGCTTGACTCTGATCTCTTAACAAAATAACAGTTTGTCTTAGATGCACTATTTCCTCATGTATTTCTGAATCTATTTGTCTTTGAGTTCTCCATAACTGTTCTGAATTTTGTTGCCATGTTTGCACAAAGTCAGCAGTTTGAATTCCTTGTTGAAGGGCTATACCTGCAGTAGCCACTGTTGCTGTTACGGCTATAATACCCATAATAACAGCTATTAGCATTCCAACAAATCTTCTTGCCCTTTTCAACAATCTTTTGGAGATAGAAGTCAATATCCCCATAACTGGGGTTTCTTGCCATTCTTGATTCATCTGTACCAGCAGCCACACTCCAATTCTTGCTCTTAAGATGTAAAGACTAGAGGTATTTGGGAAACTAATAGAATTGTTAATTCAAGTATATAAAGAGCATTTGTTTAAACATTCTATGGCCCCATTACTATTGTTCCAAACAATATTACCCAATAACAGAACATAAGGAAGACGTACACAACCCCTAACCCATTCAGTATTATTACGAGTCAGGGTAAAAGTATAATTAGTACTTATGTTAGAAATGTGGCCTCACCAAGAACTAACGGTGTGGAAGGCCGAGGCTAATTTCCACAATTGCAGCTGAGTGGGATGACCCACCCTGAAAGGATTAGGTGGTGTAAAGCCTCCCCCTTGCCAGATAATAGAATTATTTGCATGTGTACTTATATTTTGGTTCTCCTTACGCCATTTCAAATAGAACGGCTGGCCTTTTTCATGAGCAGAGCCTACAGGACTCCAATAATTTCATGGTTCTGAGCCATGACACACAGTCCATGGAGATACAGGACTCTTAGAGTACACATAGGAAATCTGGCACGTGGGAATTCCCACAGGAATTGGAATTTTAATCTGAGAAATATAGCTTCTAAATCCTTGTGCTGCAAGTGCATAAATGGAGTGGTGATTATGAGTACCATTTTTTTTTCAATACTTAACCATAATTGATAATGCATTTTTAAAAAATAATCTCCCTCTCCAAAACATATGGGCATGACTTTTACTCCTGTAGAGTAATTGTTAATCAATTGCCCTTCCTCCTTAGGCTTTAAGGGGAAGGCAAGAATCAGTGGGCCCAGAAAAATGAAAAGACTAATTAACATAAATAGGGTAGGATTTGTTCCCCCAAGTCAACAATTCTAAAAGAGATGAATTAGTAATATAAGCCTAATATGTATAATTATGTGAAGGTGCACTACTTACTGTTGTGGTTGACAAGGTAAGCATAGCAAAGAATAACTGTATTTAGTGTGACATTCTGTCCTTTAGAAGTTTCCATTTTTTCTGGTTTTTGTGTTAGCTTCTTACGGCTTGTTCAAGTTTTAGGTTTCAGACATCTGGATGGGACCCAAAGCTGGTCTCCTTTTTCTTTAATGATAAGACCAAAACCTCGACCCTATATCCTACTTAACTTTTACCTTTTTTCATTGATTATTATTTTTATTTTTCCACTAAACTATTTGTTTAATACACTGATATATTTGGTTTATTGTTGATTAGAGTTTTGGATAGATATAAAATAAATGTTAATATATATATTTAGTTTAATAAGCTTATACTGACAATTAGGGTGAGAAACATAAATAACATAACTAATTAAAAGATTAAGTTAATATTGAACAATGTTACAGAATGACAGATAAATAGAGCAGTTTTATATATATACTTACCAATATTTAGCTTTTAGCTGGGAAGTGTTGAAGTAGCAACTGTTACTAGAGTGTTGGTTGACTGTGTTTAGGATTAACAAATTTGATACTATAGATGCCAACTTGTGAGTATTTTGCTAATTCCTGAGGAAGGGGCCAGCCTCCTCAGGAAGGAACACAACAGTCCTTGGGCAGTATATTTTAAGGTTTATGCATTAGTCCCTGGGAGAGTGGTCAGCTCTCCCAGGGAGGAATACAGCACCCATTGAAATGCACATTACCTTTTTTAATTTGTTATAAAATATCCTTAATGTGCTTACTATTTTAATTTTTAATATGCTTCCTAAATATGAAAAGTGTTGACTAGTAAGGCATTGGTGTGTTGATTAACAAAGTTTTCTGTGTGATGCTTTACTTTGAGGCTTGAACAATACTTACCAGCACTTGTTTTTTAATACATTTGATTTTAGGACTGTCGGAACTCAAAACAAGAGATTTACATACACATTTAATAAAAACACATTTATGTGTAATGTACAAGTTATTAAATTACTTAAGTATGCAACATATTGTACTGAAGTTTTGATTACTATTTAAGTATATTACACATAATTCATAACTATAGTAGATTATACAACAACAGACATCCAATGAATAAAATTTTTTTTCTTAAGCATTTAAGATTCTTAGTAGCATAATTAGAATGACCTTAATTTCTTTATTTTGTATAGTTTGAGGCATAGGTAAAAACAAATTAATATTTCCTATTTGGGCTGTGGGGTAATTTTAATACTTGCATTGATTTTTGTTGTTAACATTATAATTAGAATTGGGGCTATTGCCTAAAGTGTTGAATATAAACTTGATTTATTGTTGGCTTTTTTACAGAAAGGTGAATGTGGGCTGGCTTGACCCATCTAAGAAAAAACTAAAGAAAGCTTTAGCAAGTTTTAAAACAAAGTGATAGTGACATACCTGGATATTAACCCCTTGCAGCAAACCAGCAATATTTGGGACCATTGCATGCTGCAGTGGTGTTATTTTATTTTACTATAATTTACTGTTAGGCACTACTCTGGCAGCCTTTAATGGCTGCTTTCTTTTTGTACTCATAACTAAAAATTCTGATTAATAACATTATATTTTATTTAATATTATATTGAAACATTATTATATTTCCAGGAATTTTATACACTTCTAAAGTATTCATATGAACTTTTTATTCATATAGCTTTAATTTTTATAAAATTAGAAAATTTCTTTTAATTATACAACAGTTTTAAATTCTTCATTCAACTTATATCACATGAACTTTAAAAGATCAAGTTACTTGTGACAGTTTGAAATAAAAGCTACTCTTTAGAATTTGACTCCAAGAAAGCAGGTTAGAACATTGTGTTCTTTTTAAAAGTGATAAGACCTGTTTCTCCATGGAAAGGATAAGGTTAAAGTACCAGAAGCTATTTTGATAAAACAGACATTTTTAATGCATACTGATTATTTAGGAGAAAAACTTTGTAAACTTTTACTAAGACAGACTACTGACTTGAGAAACTTTAAGAAAGAATATAACTTTAACTTTATATTATTATATTGTTTGATAGTAAAGCTTTTAAATTTTTGTAGATAGACTGCTTAAATTTTACTTAGCTTTGACCACAAAAATTCCTTTTTCACAAGTCTTTTGCACTTTTATATTTATTCAGGTTTTGTCCTACATTTTACTTTGTTTTAATAACTAGTTATTATATCTTAGGATAAAAGTACTTTCTTTTCTTTAATAATAAAAGCACATTCTATATGCCTTCCATACTTAAGTTACCACAATGATTTTGGAAACTATTTCAAAGTAAACTTCTGACAACATATAATTACCATCAACATTAAACAAACTTGTTAGAATGGTAATTTAAATTGGTTGCATGCAAATATAACTTTTCTGCATTTTAAATACTTAGTAGCATATAACACTAGAAACAGTCCTTTAGAGGCAAGTCGGCAGGGGAGGCTGGCTGCTGACAGGTTTTCCTGTTATGAAATTACTTTTATTATTATTATTAAGTTGGTTTTCTGTTTAATAATGATTTTTTGGAATTAGCCACACAATATTTTCATTTAAACAGTGCTTCCTTAAACTCTCCATAACTAGTCTTAACAACATAGACTATAGTTATTTTACCTCAAGACAAATTTTACCTTCACAGAACACATTCTCTTAAACAAATTTACCAAATTTTAGTAAATCTCTTGTAAGAATTTTCATTTATCAATTTAATATTACCATCCAGAGGTATCAAAATATACTCTGACACTGAACAAACAGATAAACGCAAAAAGAGTTATGACACACCAACAGAAACATAAAGCTTACTAATTTGACTCATAATTTTCACTTTTTTGGTATGGCTGTTTTTAAGTTCTCCATCATTTCACATCTTTGATTTTACTGTTTTTAGAATTTTTTCTGGAATCTGTGTTACCTGTAATATATAAGCTTGTTCTCTGAAACACTTTTGTTCATAATCAGCAATCAGCCAGGACAACTTAAACAGCATAAATATATTAAGCTTTAATTTAGCAGTTTATACAGATATTTAACATGTATATTTTGGATTATTACTTTTTAGGAGTACACTTAGGCTTAAAGTTCAGATTTATGGGATAGGCCCTTTAATTCCTCTTCTTATTTTTGATATATTTAGTGACGGAGTAATAAACTTAGTTTCAGCTGAGGGAGGATCCACAGCTGTACTGCTTTTGGTAACTGCTTTAAGTTCTGTTACAGGCTGGAGTGAGCTGCTCCGTTGCTGACTAGGTAGATTTGAGCTAGGTTGGGAAGTGCTCATATTTTTTGTCTGAGGGCCCCGAGCAAGGCCCATTAGGAAGTTTCCCGATTTATTAATGAGACTGCCATTTTTATGATATTTAGAATGGCATTCATTGGCCCAGTGTAACCCTTTCTGGCATTTTGGACACACATGAGTTGGTATTGATATATTGTTGCCGCTAGATGGAGCTCTCACACCAGTTCTGGCTTGGCAATCTTTTTTCATAAGACCTGGTTTTCCACATTAAAAGCAACTTAAATTATTAATTATAGGACTACGTCCCATCATAGCAGCAGCAAAAAAGGTCATGTTATATGTATTAGACCCAAGGTCTTGGCATGCCTTTATGTAATCCTGTACAGTACCTCCATTTGTCTTTATTGGATGTAAAGCCTTTTTACACTCACTGTTAGCGTTAGCAAAAGCCAACATCTGAATAAGCATTTCTTTAAGATCAGATTGAGTTACTGTCTTGTTGAACACATTTGCCAGCCTCGGTACAAATTCAGCATAGGGTTCAGTATTTCCTTGAACAATTTTTAAAAATGATTGTACAGCCTGTCCAGGGGTGGAGATTCGTCGCCAGGTGGCTAGGCAGCACAATCGAACTTGTACAATGGCAATATCATCATATTGAACTTGGCGAAAAACTCCAGCCCATTGACCTATTCCTAATATTTGTTCAGCGATAATACGCACTGGTGGATTTTGCTGTTGATTTTGTCATGCTACAATATTAGCTTCATCAGCCCACCAAATTTTAAATTGTAAAAATTCTGCTGAATTAAGAACAGCTTGAGCTAAAAAATGCCAGTCCCAGGGTATTACTCTGTTTGCTTGTGCCATTTCTTGCACCAATTCTTGAGTATAAGGAGTATTTACGCCATATTGAGTGCATGCTTGTTTTAATTCTTTGATAGTTTTAAAAGGAATAGGAGCATGCTCATATTATACACCCCCTTGGGGATTGTTAGCATCTACTGGAATTTGAGTTACTGTTACTGGAAAAGTAAAATATTGCATACCTTCTGAATTTCCTTCTCTACTTCCCCGTGCTATACTTTTCATACTTGAAGAGGATGTTGCTGGCACAAAAACAGAAACTTTTGGAGGGTCATTAAATGTTGTAAAAAATGGATCAGTAGAAGGCACAGACACTGGTTCAAAAAACAATAAATCATTTTCTGGAGCGGATGGCTTAACGACCGCTGGAAAAGTTCCATAAACTCCCTTTTTCTTTCTTTTCTTTTTATGAAACATGAGTTTATCTGTCTTTGCCCGTTCATTAATTTTTTCATATATATTTTCATTAAAATCATCATTAGCTTGTTCTGCTACAGTTTTAACAATAGCAGTATCCATTTTAATATCTTCATTTTCATTTGACTGTAATGGTTCAAGAGCAACAGAAATAAGACTACACAAAGACCATACTTGAAGAGGAACTGTTTCCCCCTTTTGATAAGCTTGCCGCAATGATTTCATTACTAGTTTTCATTGTTTCAAATTTAACACATTCTGCCCTTGTGGCTGAAATCAATAACAATGTTTTTGTACAAGAGAAAAGAGTTCTAGTAACTCGTGGGTTGTCACAGATACCCTTGTATTCTTTAACAGGGTCTTTAAAACCTCAGAATATTCCTCAAATTGAGTCAACTGATTTCCCATTACCCTGACTATCAAGATTATTTGACTCACCACATAAGATTCAAGGACCGTCCGACCCAGCAACAACAGTCCTTAGTTCCACGGTACTGATCCAGAGAAAAAGATGACGAGAAAAGACTAGTCATGGCCCACGTTGGGCGTCATATGTTGTTGTCAGGATGTGGCGCAAAGGAAGAGTCAGACAAGTTGATGCATATGAAGCAGAGGGCTGAAGCTCACTCAGGCAAAACAGCCCAGAGCTCACTGTGACCCTTTCTTTTATTTAGCTTAAAACAATGCATAAATTCTTCCCCCCTAAACTTGCTCTCCCACTATGTTTCTCTTACTACAGCAAAAACACTGCCTTCTCTGGCAGCCTACCAAGGGGCGTAAGTATAAACATTGTTTCTAGCCCTAAATGCCTTAGTCTATCTAATATCTCAGCTTGGTGCGTGAAAGCGCTACCTGTTCCTGTATTACTAGATAGTTTTTCTAAGGAGTTTATACAGTAACTTCTTAGTGGTGGGTTCATCCCTCTCTGCTTCCTCCTATTGACATCTGCAGTATGCAGAGACCTTGGAGACATTTACTAAGGTGTCTCTGCCAGCAAGCATGCTTGTTGAATGCTTAACCCTTTATGCTCTGCTCTCAGCATCTTCTCCAACAGTGCAGCCTTTGGAATGTAAGTGTTTGTCATAAGTTTTTTCTTAATTCATCACCAAAATTTATGAAATTTTCTCCACGAAGAACTTTGGCTATTAAAGATCCAAATAATATCTTCTTGTTTTGCTTTCATCTAAAGATAAAAACTACTTCTGAATGTTGAGTATTAATAATTATCTCAGGTTTTGAAGAGGTTGATATTATGACTTCTCTGAGAGGAGAGAGATTTTATACAGTAATCTGGATGTTGCTTCTTTGATATAGCAAACTTGCAACTAAATGAAGAAACAAAAGGGTCCTTGGAAACCAAGGTCCAAAAAATCACTAAGGCTATTTCTATGTCTTTGCAAAAAGCCTAAAACATGCTGCTTTGGGGATGAGCATTCTCTGAGGAAACAAGGTGTAATTGTTTAGGGAAAGATATAGGCAACAATAAGACTCAGAGAATATACTGTTAATTAGTTTTATTTATATTTATATCATCTAAGGCAGTTTGAATATCAAAGAAAACCCATTTTCTACTGTATTCATATTTTATATGAATAAGTAAAAATGTTTTAAAAATTAATGGTATAAAATGTATATAATCTCATAATCCAGAGATAACTCTGTTAAAATATTGGAAAAGATACTTTCAGATTATAATTCAATGACTATATCTGCATATATTTATAAATAACTGAACAGTAAGAATAATTTGTATAATTGGCCAAATAACCTTTAAATTATGATGCAACTCAAAACCAGAATGTG
>JAQZBX010114318.1:0-10032 GCA_029593785.1 Cabassous unicinctus
GCTTCCTGCCGTGAGGTTGCTGCATCAGCCCACCGCACCGCTCAGGCCGGCGTGCCCTCACAAGGAGGCCTCGGGGCGCGAACCCGGGCCTCCCATATGGTAAACGGGGGCTCTATCCACTGAGCCACACCCGCTTCCCTATATTTACCTTTTATATAAAAGGAATCATAAAGTATATAGTACTTTACTTAGAATAATTTTGTTGTTTTTTTGTCTGATATTAACATTTTGTAGTATTAACCTATATTTGTTCAGCTTCAAAGATAAACAGTCTTATATATGCAATTTTACCCATATTCATATTTCACATAATATATTTATATTTCACATAATATGTTTAGTTCATGATAGGGCAATCATACAGTATTTTTCCTTTTGTGTCTGGCTTGCTTCAGTAAACATAATGTCCTCCAGGTTCATACAAGTTGTCATGTTTCATGACTTCATTTATTCTTATCACTGAATAATATTCCATCCAGTATATACTCCACAATTTGTTTATCCACTCATCAATTGATGGACACATGGGTTGTTTCCAACTTTTAGCTATTGTGAATAACACTGCTATGAACATCGGGGTGCAGATATCTATTTGTGTCAGTGCTCTCAGTTCTTCTGGGTATATACCTAGCAATGGTATTGCCATGTCCAATGGCAAGTCTATATTCAGCTTCCTTGGGGAACTGCCATACAGTTCTCTATAGTGGCTGTACCATTTTTCATTCCCACCAACAGTGAATAAGCATTCCTATCTCTCCACAATTTCTCCAACATTTATAGTTTTCTGACTTTTTAATAGAGGCCAGTCTAATGGGTGTGAAATGATATCCTCTTGTAGTTTTGATTTGCATTTCCCTAATGACTAGTGATGGTGAACATTTTTTCATGTGTTTCTTTGCCATTTGCTTTTCTTCCTTGGACAGTTGTCTTTTGCCTATTTTTTAATTGGATACTTTGTCTTTTTATTGTTGAATTTTATGTTCTCCTTATATATCATGGATAGTAAACCTTTATCAGATATGTGACTGCCCAGTATTTTCTCCCATTGAGTCAGCTGCCTTTTCACCCTTTTGACCAAGGCTTTTGTGGTGCAAAATTGTTGAATTTTGAGGAGGTCATATTATTCTACTTTTTTTTTTTCCTTTGTTGCTTGTCCTTTGAGCATAAAGTTTAAGAAACTACTACCTACTACAAGATCTTGAAGATATTTTCCTATTTTTTCTTATAGGAGTTTTATAGTTCTTGTTTTTATATTTAAATTCTTGACCCATTTTGAGATAATTTTTGTATAAGGTGTGAGATAGAGGTCTTCTTTCTCTTTTTTTTGGATATGGCTATCCATTTCTCCCAGCACCATTTGTTGAATAGACTGTTCTGCCCAGCTGGGTGGGTTTAAGAGCCTTGTCAAAAATCACAGAGGTTTGTGGGAACATGGTCAATACATTAGGCATATAAGTCTTAGCTCTCACTAAAAGAACAAAGAAAAAGCCAAAGGCTGTCGTGGGGCACAGCAAACCAGGACACTGCTTACCAACACCCAGAAGAGTGAGGGTCACGAAGAAGAGACACGAAGAAGCCAAAACAAGTAATCATGAGTTATTAAACCTCCTGGCTTCTGGGAAGGGCTCCCCTCCCACACCCCCAAGATATTAAGTGAGGGTAAGACTCCTGGCAATCTGTATCTAACTGAGGGTAGAGCAGATGTCTAACTCCAAGGGAGAGTGCTCTGAGTCATTTAGGAGGGTACTGGACAGATAGGGAAGCCAGGAACAATCAGAGATTGCTTACCTTGGTGGCTGGAAGGGGCACACATACCCAGCACTCAGGTTGGACAGAATAAGTGGAGACCCTAGACCCCTTCTCGAATCGGGAGTGTGATGGCATATTCCCTGCAAGGAAGAGGGATCTGGGAGAGTGGTGAGCGTTTTTTTTGTCACAATTTTAACCAGCTGTCCCCCTTCCTCTTGAATATCAGAAGGGACCTTGCCTCAATGGGGGTTGGGGGATCACCTCAGGCTGGCATTCATAACCAGCCACCTAGGTAAAGAGAGGAATTACATCAGTGAGGAGGCAGAGACAGGTGGCAATCAGCACCACTCCAGTTGACTGCAGGGGAGTTAACCTGCCTGAGGGAAAACGGGCAGATAGGCTTCTGAAAGGCTTATCAACCCAAGGACTCAGAATAGCTCAGTGGAAGAATTCCTGCATAGCATATATGAGGTTCCTGGCTATTCCTTCAGAAGTGATTTATCAGGTTATCAGGCATCCAGCTGAAACTTTATGGCAGGGAAGGTATAAACATTTTCTTTGTATTAGCTTTTCTTGGATCTTTTATTTTTTTTTTAAAAAAGGTTCATTTTCTTTTATTTCCCTTACTTTACTCACTAAATCCCAGTTCAAAACCTACAGAGGGCAGGCTTTAGGGGTCTAAGAGAGAAGGTTGTTTTCCATGTTTATTTTTTTTTTCTTCTCTCTCCTTTTCTTAAAAAAAAAAATGAGTTGCTGCTGTCTTGTTTCTTGCTTGTTTTTTATCCTCTCCCTTGCTTTCTCGTTTTTCTTTTACTTTCTTTCTTTCTTTTGGTTACTGACCTATTCTACCTATGCTATTTCTTTTCACTCCTTCATCTTTATATGTTTTACTTTTTTTTTGTTATTCTTTCATTCCACCTTTTTTATTTGGTCTCCAATTTTTCCTTATTGTGTTTCTTGCTCTTTTCTTTTTTTCTCTGTATACTTTCTCTTTTTTATTTTTATCTCTCTCTTTTTTCTTTTATTTCCCCCTCTTCTCACCATTCCAGCCTTTTAATTAATTCTAAATATTTTTCTCTATTCTGTTTCTTATTTCATTGTTTCTATTCCACTTTCCTAGACTTACTCTTCTGTGCTTCTTACTCATATTAATTTTTCAATTTCCTAGGTCTTGTATGGTTGCTATCCTAGCTTTTATTATCAGCTTATCAGCCTTATTATTATTCTTTTTGTCTTCCTATCTCTATCCTTTTCTCTGGTACCTTTTTTTTTAAATTTTATTTCAGAGGATCATAGGCAGATCTCTCTCACAAAAAATGGCTGAGTGGGGGCAAGATCCTGCCCAAATGAGCTGTTTTGGGAATCCACAGAGTAAGAGGCTTCAGGGCATCTATCTGGAGGAAGTTGGATGAAGAGATAAATTCTTCAAGGTGCTGCTAGCTTGATTCTTGGTTGCTGTGTTTCCTCTTCCTTGATTTCCCCTTTTCTGTGTATACTGATTTTGTCTACCAAAGCTCTCTTTTCCTTACTTCATCATTCTATCTTCTGCTCTCTGTTGTTGTTCTTATATTTCACCTCTCATTGCTTAGTCCTCAATTTTTCTGGTTTTTATTTCTATCTCATCTATCTGGTTTTCTTTCTTTTATTAAGCTTTTTTCTTTTTGTCTTTTCTTCTCTGTTTCCCTCTCTCCTCATCATTCTGGCCTTTTAACTTGTTGCATATATTTTTCTCTATTTGGTTTCCTATTCCATTGTTGGTACCCAACTTTTTTATTCCTATTAATCTACACTGCTTACATGAGTTAAATATTCATTTTCCAAGGTCTTATTTGGTTCCTCTTCTAATGATTACTATTATTACTACTATTAAACTTTTATTTCTCTTACCTCTTTCACTTTCTCCTGCCCTAATATTTTCCTTCAAGGGAAAATAGACAATAGCAATGATGTAGAATAAGAAGAACAAAGTGTCAAAGAGAAAACTTAAACACACAAAAACAGCAATTAAATAAAACCCTAGAGAAAAGAGAGAAGATAATCAACTGAATAAACCCATTAAGATAAAAAGATGAGAAGACAGCAACAAAAAATGACAAACCATACTAAAAAACAAGAAGTCAAGGCCCAGTCCAATGAAAAAACTAAAAACCAGGAAGAGGTGCACATCAAACAACTAATCAAAGCTGTCCAAACAAATATCATGGACCAACTTAATGAAGTGAAGGAATAAATTAAGGATATTAAGAAGACACTGGGAGAACATACTGAAGAAATTGTAAACATACATAAAAAGATAACAGATATGATGGTGGTGAATGGCATAATACAAGAAATCAAAAAACACTGGAAGCACATAACAGTAGATTTGAACAGGTGGAAGAAAGAATTAGTGATGTAGAAGACAATACATCTGAAATCAGACAGTGGAACAGATAGATAAAAACACAGAAAAAATCCAGCAGGGATGTATGGATTTGAATGACAATACAAAGCACAAAAACATATGCATTATAGGCATCCAAGAAGGAGAAGAAAAGGGAAAGCAGACAGAAGGAGTGTTGGAAGAAATAATGGCAGAAAACTTCCCAACCCTATTGAGGGAGATGGAAGTAAGTACATGTTCAGGAAGCATAGCACACCCTAAACAGTATAAATCCCAGGACATATACTCGTCAAGCTGTCCAATGCTCAAGACAAAGAGAAAATACTGAAAACACCAAGAGAAAAGAGAACCATCACATAAATGGGAAGCACAGCAAGATTAAGTGCTGATTTCTCATCTGAAACCATGGAGGCAAGAAGGAAGCAGTATTACATAGTTAAGGTACTAAAAGAAAAAAGCATCCAGCCAAGAATTCTCTATCCAGAATAGCTGGCATTCAAAAATGATGGAGAGTCAAAATACTCACAGAAAACCAGAAATTAAGAGAGTATGCCAATAAGAAATCTGCCCTTCAAGAAATACTAAAGGGAGTTCTGCATGTTGAAAGGAAAAAACAGGAGAGTGAGAGTTGGAGGAGAGTGTAAGAACAACTAAAAGACAAAAAGAGAAATAAAAAAAGCATATGACATACATAAACCCAAAGAAAATATGGCTAATATGAGTAATTCCTTGAGAGAAATAACACTGAATTGTAATGGATTAAACTCACCAGTCAAGAGACACAGATTGGCAGAATGGATAAGGAAATATGACCCATCTATTTGTTGTCTAGAAGAAATCCAACTTAGACCCAGGGATTCAAAGAGACTGAAAGTGAATTGCTGGAAAACTGTCTTACAAGCAAACAATAACCAAAAAAGGGTGGGAGTAGCTATATTAATATTGGACAAAATTGACTTTAAATGAAAAACTATTGTAAGAGACAAAGATGGACACTATACACTAGTGAAATTGGTAATCTTTCAAGAAAAAAGAACAACCATAAACATTTATGCACCTAACAGGGTGCCTCAAAATACATGAGGCAAACACTGGAAAGAATAAGTGTAGACATAGATGCCACTCAACTATAGTGGGGGATTTTAATACACCATTATCACCATTAGACAGAACATCTCAACAGAGAATCAATAAAGAAACAAAGACTTTGATTAATACATTAGAGGATCTGGATCTAATAGACATATAAAGAACACTACACCCAAATATAGCAGAATATACATTCTTCTCAAGTGCACTTGGATCATACACCAAGATAGACCACATGCTAGGCCATAAAAAAAATCACAAGGAATTCAGAAGTATAGAGATTATACAAAGTAATTTCTCTGAGCACAATGGAATGAAATTAGAAATCAGTAAGGGCCAGAAGAGCAGATTAGGCACTGTGGAAGTTTGATACAGTTATGAATTCCCAAAATAGATATTGGATTATGCTTGTAATTTGGTCTGTTCCTCTGAGGATGATTAAGTTATGACTAGGGCTTTGATTGGTCCACGTCAGTAAATGTTGAGTCCCCACCCCTTGGTGGGTGCGACTTACAAATAAAACTACATGGCAGAGCAGAGGAGTTAGTTGGAGTTTTGATGTTGTAGTTCTTATGCTGAGTTTTAATGCTGGAGCCCAGGGAAGTAAGCACACAGAGGAGCTTGGTCATGAGGAAGGAGAGAAGGCCCTGGGAAAAGAGATTAGCTCTTCACCTGACAGTTCACAGCTGCCCTTGTGGAGAGAGACAAGGCCTGGAAAGCCTCATAGTCTACAGCTGACCTTGTGGAGGAAACAGAGGAGGAAGCCTGGAGAGAGGCAAGCCCCAGAAAGAGAGGAATGCTGGAAGCCTGAACCCTGGCAGGCATCGGCAGACATCAAGCTCCAACACGTGGCCATGTACTTTGGTGAAGGAAGTAACTTAACACTTTATTGCCTGCTATCTGTAAGCTTCTACCACATATAAATACCCTTTGTAAAAACCAACTGATTTCTAGTATTTTGCATCAGTACCTCCTTGGCTGACTAATACAGGCACAAAGATATAGAAGTGAAACAAGGCACTCTTAGACAAACAGTATGTCAAGGAGGAAATCTCAAAAGATATCAGTAACTACCTTGAAACGAATGAAAATGACAACACAACAGATCAAAACCTATTGATGCAGCAAGAGCTGTATTAAGAGAAATTCATAGCCATAAATGCATATATCAAAAAAGAAGAAAGAGCTAAAATTGAAGAACTAACTGCACACCTGGAGGAATTAGAAAAACAACAACAAACTAACCTCAAAGGAAGTAGAAAGAAGGAAATAATAAATATTAGAGCAGAACTAAGTGAAATAGAAAATAAGAAAGCACTAGAAAAATTAAACAAAACCAAAAGCTGATTCTTTGATAAGATCAATAAAATTGACTTACCCTTAGCCAGACTCACAAATAAATAAAAAGAGAGAAGAAGTAAATACACCAAATAAGAAGTAAGGGAGAGGATATCAACACTGACCCCACAGAAATAAGATTATCATAAGAGGATGCTTGGAAAAATTATATACCAAAAAGAATGATAATTTAGAGGAAATGGACAAATTCTGAGAAACTCACAAGTAGCCTACATTGATGAAAGAAGATATTGATGAACTCAACAGAAAAATTACAAGTAAAGAGATAGATCCCATCATCAAAAACCTCCCAACTAAGAAGAGCCCAGGACCAGACAGCTTCACTGGTGAATTCTATCAAACATTCCAGAAAGAACTAACACCTATCCTGCTCAAACCCTTCCAAAAAATAGAAGTAGAAGGAATATTGCCTATGATGCCACCATTACCCTAATACCAAAGACAAACAAAGATGCCACCAGAACGGAAAATTACAGACCAATCTCTCTAATGTATCTAGATGCTAAAATCCTCAATAAAATAATTTTTAATCACATTCAACAACACATCAAACAAATTATACACAACGACCAAGTGGGTTTCATTCCAGGTATGCAAGGATTGTTCAACATAAGAAAATCAATCAACATAATACACCACATAAACAGATCAATAGAAAAAATCACATGATCATGTCTATAGATGCAGAAAGAGCATTAGACAAACTACAGCAAACTTTCCTGGTAAAAACACTGCAAAAAATAGGAATAGAAGGAAACTTTCTGAACACGATAAAAGATATATATTAAAAAAACCCACAGCTAACATCATCTTCAATGATGAATTCCTAAAAGCTTTCCCTCTGAGATTAGGAACAAGACAAGAATGCCCAAATTGTCTTAGAAGTACTTGCTCAAGCACTGAGGGAAGAAAAAGATATAAAAGGCATCCAAACTAAAAAGGAGGGAGTAAAAATTTCACTATTTGCAGATGACATGATCCTATACATAGAAAGCCCTGAGAAATCTACAACAAAGATTCTAGAACTTATAAATGAGTTCATTAAATTCACAGGCTATAAGATCAATGCTCAAAAATCAGTAGCATTTCTGTACAACAATAACGAGCAACCTGAGGAGGAAATCAAGAAAATAATACCATTTACAATAGTAACAAAAGAATCAAACACCTAGGAATACATTTAACTAAACATGCAAAGGATTTATATACAGAAAACTACACAGCACTCTTAAAGGATATCAAAGAAGACTTAAAAAAATGGAAGAATATTCCCTGTTCATGGATAGGAAGACTAAACATCATTAAGATGTCTATCCTACCAAACTAATCTACAGATTTAATTCAATCCCAATAAAAGTCAACACAGCATTTTTTATAAGTTAGAAAAACTAACTGCAAAATTTATTTGGAAGGATAAGAGGCCCCAAATAGCCAAACACATATTGAAAAAGAAAAATGAAATTGGAGGTATCAGAATACTTGACTTTAAAACATACTACAAAGCTACAGTGGTCAAAAATGCCTGGTATTGACACAAGGATAGACATAGCAACCAATGGAACCAAATTGAGAGTTCTGATATAGATCCTCACATATACAGTCATCTGATATTCAACAAGGCCACTAAGCCCACTCAACTGAGAGAAAGTAGCCTCTTCAACAAATGGTGCTTGGAGAACTGGATATCCACATCCAAAAGAATAAAAGAGGAACACCATCTCATACCTTATACAAGAATCAACTCAAGATGAATCAAAGATCTAAATATAAGAGCCAAGACCATAAAAACCTTGGAAAATAATGTAGGAAAGCTTCTACAGGACCTTGTAGTAGGAAAAGTTTTCATGAATTTCACACCCAAAACATGAGAAGTGAAAGAAAAAAAAATAGATAAATGGGATCTCCTCAAAATTATAAACTTTTTCAAGTCAAAGGATGATATCACAAAAGTAAAAAAGCAGCCTACCCAATAGGAGAAAAAATTTTGGCACCCATATATCAGATAGGAGCTGTTACAGTTGAGCAGTTTGATATAATTATGAATTCCAAAAATATAATTGGATCATGCTTGTAAACTGATCTGTTAATCTGGGCATGATTAAGTTATGATTAGGGTGTTGGCTGGGCCATGTCAGTAGGGCATTGAGCCCCACCCCTTTGTGGGTGGGGAATTGAATATAAAAGGCAAGGCAAAGAACAGAGTTGAAGCTGACTTTGAGAAGCACTTTTGATGTTGGAAAGAAGGTCCCAGCAAAAGATAAATGATCTGTTCATCTGATCGTCTACAGCTGACCTTGTGGAGGAAACAGGAGCTAAGCCATGAGAGAAATGCAGCCCTGGGAAGAGAGGAACCCAAGAAGCCTGAACACTGGCAAACATCAGCAGCTGTCTTGCCCTAACACGTGGCAATGGAATGTGGTGAGAGAAGAAACTTAACGCTTTATGGCCTGCTATCTGTGGACTTTTACCCCAAATAAGTATCTTTTATAAAGACCAAACCATTTTTGGTATTTCAGATTAGCACCCCTTTTGGCTGACTAATACAGAATTTGGTACCGAGAGTGGGGTAGTGCTTTTGTGATTACCAAAATGTTGGAACTGTTTTATAAATGGGTAAGGGGTATTTTTTGGAAGAATTGTGAAATGCTTGATGGAAAAGGACTAGGTTACTTTGAAGAAACTGTTGATAGTAATATGGACGCTAAGAGACTTTCTATGATGCCTTAGAAGTAAATGATGAAATTATTATTGGAAACTGGAGGAAAGGCGATCCATGTTTTAAAGTTGCAGAGAACTTAGCAAGATTAACTCCTAGCATATGGAAGACAGAATTTGAAAATGGTGAACTGGAGCATTTAGCTGAAGAATTTTCCAAGGTAAACTCAGAGAATGTGGCTTGGCTTCTCCTTGCAGCTTATAGCAAAGTACTAGATGAGTGAAATACAATAAGGACTGAACTTTTGGGCACAAAGAAAACAGAAACTGATTCTGGAACTTCCGAGTTTCTGGAAATCAAATTCCCAGATGAAAATGCCCTATTTGAAGACTTTACTAAACTTGGAACTCATAACTCAGAATTGAAGATGCAGTTATCTCGGAAAGACTTTTGGAAAGTCTTACTGTCTGATGGCTTGGACCCCTGCTTCCTGCATGCTAAACCAACAAAGTTTCTGAGTGAGCTGTATCAACAAAACCACTGTCAGCTTGTACAAAAGAGAACATGGAAAGGAGAGATTGAAGGAGAATCAGTTTTAAGAAGAAAACGGTGGAAGCAGAGATCTTGACTTAAGACATCTCCTTGGGCCAAGAGAGGGGCCCCACCCATGTGTACAGAGAAGGTGAGTTTTCCCCATCAGTTGAAGAGGGTGGATGTCCCCACTCGATGTTCTGGGAGAGTTTTGCCATCCCAGGGTGCAGAGAGGGTGGAGCACATTCCTCAAAGATTAGGGCAG
>JAQZBX010114319.1:0-10029 GCA_029593785.1 Cabassous unicinctus
TTGGTAGACTGCCAGAGAAGGCAGTGTTTTGCTGTTGTAAGAGAAACATAGTGGGAGAGCAAGGTTAGGGGGGAAGAATTTATGCATTGTTTTGAGCTAAATAAAAGAAAGGGTCACAGTGAGCTCTGGGCTGTTTTTTGCCTGAGTGAGCTGCAGCCCTCTTCTTCATATGCATCAACTTGTCTGACTCTTCTTTTGCACTGCACCCTGACAACAACAAACTGTAGGCTGGCAAAGGGCTCGCATCTCTTTCTGGGGCTCATTTCTTTCTGGGCTCAACTGCTCTGGTCTCTTCACAAGATCAGCTGTAAACTATCAGTTGAATGGCTCTTCTCTCTTCCCAGGGCCTTTGTTATGTTCATGGAGCTGTCTCTCTTCCTCAGTGTTCTTTTGCATATATACTTCTGTGTCTCTCCTTGAGTGAGAGTCTATTTATTTAGCCCGCAAAGGGGGTGGGGACTCAAACTGAGTTTCCCTAATGATGTGGTAGAAACATAGCCTTAATCTTAACATAATCTAATCAAAGCCATCTCATCAGAATCTAATACAATCAAAGGATATAATGCCCAGAGGAAAAGAACAGTTTAGAAACATGATCAATATCTCTTTTTGAAATTCATAAATGTGAAACTGCCACATCATCAGAGGTGATTTTATCTATACCTATTTTGGAATGCTCCCTTGAAAATTGATTTACAAAGATGTTTTGTAGGGTTTTGTAAATGAAATCGGCCACAAGATTTCATCTCATTCTTTCTTTTCAATCATGTCAAATTTATTAAAATTTTCCAGTCTTCCAAAGTGGATTCCTTGACTTTCAGACTATATCTATCTATATTTGTACACACAGTACTTAGTACAATCCTTGGTATAGGGTTTCTATTCATTCTATATTTGTTGAATAGAGTGAACAGGATGAGTGGATTGTTAAATATGAAGTGGTGCCTGCACCAGAGAAATACAAACATATTGAATGAATAAAAGCTTTTCCAGCAGAAAAGTAGTTCACCTAAAATAAATAATAAAAGCCATGACACTCCCTATATGGCAACACTGTTTAAATATTCTATACAAATTGTCTCATTGAATTCTTGCAATAATGTTTTTATCTGACTAGTATCATTTTCCATTACTTACAGTTGAGGGAGTAAGAGTTTACAAAAAAAAGGGAGCTAGCTGAAGCTCACAGCTTTGGTGAACATTCAGGGACAAGGTCAAACCCAGGGCTGTCTAAATCAAAGCCAGTGTCTTAAGGATCATTTTATTGACTCTAAGTAAACCTTTTTATTTTTTTTAACTGGTGAAGTTTTTATTAAATCCACAGAAGTAAAAACCATATGGTGGAGGGCTGGGGTACAGAACCACCAGGAAGTGGGAGCAGGTCACCGGAGAGGAGAGAAGACAGAGAACAAAGCCACGCCAAGGTGGCCATGGGGGCCCCAGCCTCAGAGGCCATCACTGCAGCCACTGGGCAGCTCTGGAGCCCCCAGGCCAGCCCCTGGCAGGCTCAGAGTTGGAGGCTCCACCAGCACGGCTGAGAACTTGGTGTCACCAAAGGCCTCGTTCATGTGTGTCTCAAAGAAGCGCTGCAGACCGATGATGGACTGCATGTCTGCCTTGTCCTCAGCTTGTTGAACTGCTTGAACATGCAGCCCACATCCTGGGCAAACTCCTGGGGGGAGCTGTAGGGGGGTGATAACTTCTCCTGGAGGCGGGCACAGATCAGCTTCAGGTCCAGGGCGCTACCAGGCTGGTACAGAGAGAAAGTGGAGTCAGTGGCCAGCTGGTGCAGGGGACGGCACAGCTCGTGGCAGAACAAGGCCAGCAGGACATGCTCACACTTCCGCTGGTTGGCTGGTGAGAGCTTGGGCACCACGCCGGCACTATCAGCACTGTCCAGGCTGAGGCTGCCATCTTCCTCCTTCAGGTCAGAAAGCATGTGGCAGAGTGAGCAGCTCCACTCCTCCCCTGGCACGTCCTTCAGGGTTGGCAGGTGGCAGTCCAGGTGGAAGCAGAACTCGCACTGGTTGCACATCACCAGGTCATCTGGCTTCTGGCAGACGCGGCAGATGGTCGCACTATCATCCAGGGTGCCTGGGCCGCCAGCTGGGGCTGAGGCACCCTCAGGAGCACCACCTCCAGACCTGAGCTGGTGCTGCCACTGGGTGAGGCCAGGCAGGGGCCCTCAGCACCGGGGCCCTCTGTCAGGGGCATCAGCACAGGCTTGGTTTCGGGTCCCTCGCGGTGGCGGGTGGGGATCCGATGGCAGCCTCAGTCTCTTCCTCCTTGACAATGGTCATGCCAGGGAGGGGAGGGGCTCCAATGGCCCCTGGGGGCGCAGCCCCAGGTTGACCAGCAGCTGCCGCGGAGCCACCGTGTTCAATGACGATGAGGTTGTAGTCCTCGGTGGTGCTGCCCGGGAACACCTTGAAGACGGGAGGCTGGCTGTCGGCCATGAGGTCCAGGTGTAGGCGCTCCAGGCTCACCCGTAGCACCTTGCACATGAGGCCGCTCATCTCACCCTCGCCCGAGCGGGACCTCTTCACGCCCGACTCGTGGGGCTCTGCACTGGAGTAGGGGTCATCTGACCCGAAGCCGTAGACTTCCTGCACCTCCATGGACTGGCTACTGCTGGAAGCCTGCTTGCTCAGGGGTCCCAGAGCCCACGGGGGGGCCATGGGAGTAGGGCCGGTCAAGTAGGTGCCAGGACGCACTGCCACGATCTTGCCGAAGGCCTCGGCACTCTTGGTCCAAGCGTTGAGGTCCCACTGGAACTTCATCTCGCCGTGCGGCTTCACAGGGTCCACAATCATCTTGAGGGCGCGGTGCAGCTGGAAGTAGATCAGTTTCTTGGAAAGCAACAATGCAGTGTTGTTGTCACTCTCCAGGGCCCACGAGGCAAAGCGTAGAATGTGTTCCTGGTCCTTCTGGATCTTGGTCATGGTCCAGTGCTGCCATTCCAGCCGCTCCTGCTGACCCTCAGTCACCTTCTGGGCGTCATTGACCAGCACCCGGCCCCGCTTGTTCAGCTCCTTCATAATCTGCAGAATGGCCATCTTGACGTCCACCTGCACGCGCTTCTGCACGTCTGACACCTGGCGGATTGAGCTGCGAAACTCCTTGGTGCTCTTCTGCAGTGTCACGTGCTTGTCCCCAAGGTGCTTCACCAGCGAGGCAAGGAGCTTGCGCTGGTTCTTCACTGCGTCCTCCAGGAACTGATACTGGTGGTCCTTGTGGGCATTGAGCTGGCAGTTCCGGCAGGTGAGGGTGTCACAGTTCTCGCAGAACAGCACTAGGGGCTCCTGGTTGTGCACATTGCAGTAGACGGTGCGCTCCCCATGCCGCGACTCTTCAGGCCCAGTGGAGCGTAGGGTGTGGTCCTTGGTGTACTTTACCCGCTGGTGCGCCTCCACACACTTCGCACACAGCGGCTCAGAGCACTCGACGCAGTAGCTGTTGGCCGGCGCGTTATCCTCACAGCTAGTGCAGCACTGGTTTGCGCCCTGGGCGTCGGCGGCAGCCTTGCTGCCACTATCACGCATGAAGTAGTTCTCCACAATGTCTTTGGAGAAGCACTGCTGCTTGCACACCGGGCAGTCCACCACGGAGCCTTCGACCGACGCGCCGCCGTCCCCGGCGCTGTTGCAGGCGGGCGCCGCGGGCCTGAGGCAGGCGTTGCAGACCGAGTGCAGGCAGGGCAGCAGGCGCGGTTCCCACTCGGGCCGCAAGCGCTCCCAGCACACGCCGCAGTGCTCCAGCACCTCCAGCGCCTCGCCGCCGCCCGCCGTGGGCGACCCCGCCGCCGCCGCGGAGGCCGAGGCCGAGGCGCGCTTCTCGCCGCCCGCCGAACCCTCGCCGGGGCCCGGGCTGGCCGAGGCCGCCGCCGAAGCCGCCGCCGAGGCCGCTATTCACACGCCGCCCGGGCGCCCAAGGGGGAGGAGGGGAGCGGGGCCCGCTGCGCAGGCGCAGACGTGATCAACGCCAAAGGCCGTGCCGCTCGGGCAGCCTGGGCCGCCGCGAGGCCGAGCGCAGCTGACGGGGCCGTCAGCCCCGCGCGGGGCGCTCTCTAGGCCTGGCCGGCCGCCGCTGGCTCCCGCCGCTGAGACTGCCACCGTGACGCCGCCGCCGCGCTCCCGGCCCGCGCCGCGTGAACAACCGCTGGCTCGCGCGCCCCCTTGCAGAACTCTAAGTAAACCTTATAATAGTAATAGATAAACTGCAAAGGAAATAAGTCGTCTGATTTAGGGAAATTCGGTTTCCTTAATTATTTCATTTCTCTTTCTTTGATTATTAGTGAAGTTGGGCATATTTTCATGTTTATTATATTTGTATTGATTCTTTCTAAGTTGTTGGTTTACACACCCTTAATCATTTTTTTTAAATGAGAATTTTTTTCTCATTGGATTAACAGAACTGTTGATATATCTACATTGTTATGTGTTGTAATGTCCAACATATTCAAAATATAGCTGCTAGCTTTTCATTTGCATTTTATTTTCTTCATGATGTTTTTGACATTCCGGTTTTTATTGTACTTGAGTTCATCAATTATGTTTTCAGTTCTATTTCTTTGAATTTCTTTTATCTGGGGTTATCTATATTTTCTTTTAGAAGTCCTACATGATTATACATCTTTCCTAAAATTTCAAATAACTGCCGTAATTGGTGTTAAGTCATGTCTATTATGTGTGCTTTTAGGAAAATATGTATTTTCCTAACTTAACAAATAAAAGTACTCATGAGGATACTGTTGAGCACAAAATCCAAACAAAAAAGAATGGACATAGTGAGATTCTTTTTTTTTTGTAAGGGTTTAAAGAGGAAAGACGTAATCTAAACTGTTAGAATACTGGATAGTGCTTACGTTGGTGGCAGTAGTGGTACCTGAAATTGGCATATAATAAGCTTCATGTGGAGGGAAGGCTCATCATGTCTTTAGTTTTGGTTTTGGTCTGGATCAGGAATATTTTCAGCTTTTGAAAATTCATTAAGCTTGTGATATGGAAATTGTCATATTATGTGATAAACTTAAATAAAAGGATTTGAGGGCACATGTGAGACACTCCCCTTGTACTACATCCTCGAATTTTCTCCCACTCTTTCTACCTGGGAAATAGATTCGCTGTCTGGAGTTGCAACAGCTACCCTTTGACCGTGAGGATGACAACAACACATTGAGGAAGCTGGTCCATGGACCAGCAGCCTCAGACTCACCTAGCAGTGTTCCAGACTTTCACACTTTGGCATCTGACCCCAGACCTACTGAATCAGAATTTTGCATTTTAACAGCAATTCAAGGTGATGCCTTGGCACAGTAAAATTTTAGATCCAGTGGTCTAACAGAACCAGGAGTGATTAAGGTCAAAACTGCTCAGATATTTTGGAGGATAGATGCAAAAATTCATTTTTGGATAGGTGAAAAAGAAATTACATATGTTAAAGGTATGCTAAGTGATCAGAACACTTAAACATACAAAATACTTGGGCTATTAAAATTTCATTGCAGAAGAGGAGGGTTATGAAGGGGAAAGTATCTAAAAATTTTCCTTAGGGGACAAAAATACACGAAAGGTTGAGAAACAGAGTAAGATGAACTGATGGTGAGCAGTGCTTTCCAGAAGAGTGAGGAGAAACCATTAACTAAGAATCTTTTACTATGTCAGTCTCCAGCTGGCAGGGGGTGGGGGTGGGGGGGGCTCTGCATTCACTGCCTTCCATTCTCAATCTACACTGGTTCTGTGCTTTGCTTGTTCACACATTCAATGTCAAAGATTCTCTTCCTCACAGCTAGAAACTCCTCTCTCCCCAGTGTTTGTCTTTGTTTTGCAAGCAATGGCCAGCTTCCCCTCTCTTTCCCATCATATACACACAATCGCTAAGACATGCACGAGTATTTTAAAGAAACATGATTGGTGATAACCCTTAGAGGGAAAGTCACCAAATTCCCATCAACAATAAAATGGACAGATAAAGTGGTGCATACTATGTATGAATGAGCATGGTTGGTATACAAACACCTACAACAATGTGGATGCAGAAATGGCACAATTTTTCCACATTTTGGGGAGTGACTCATGTTCCGCCAAAAAGATAAATTAAAGTCCTACCCTCCAGTCCTCTGTGAAATCATTTGTAAATAGGGTACTTGAATTTGTTACAACTACTTTATGTTGGGACTCATTTAAGAATCTGATCACCAGAGATTCTGTTTACATGAGGCTAAATTAAATCTCTGTGGGCTTTAATCCATAATTCTGGGCTCCTTATAAGAAAAGGAAACACAGACAGAGTCAGTTGAAGTCAGAAATAAGAAGAAGCCAAGTAGCCTTGTGACAGAGGTGGAGATGCAAGCCAGGTAGAATAAGGATTGTGGCAAGCCAGCAGCAGAATGCTACAGACTGAGGGAATTGTGGAAAAATGGCATTGTTGGAGGTGGGCATTCCCCAGCTCTCTCACACAAAACAGCTGAGAAGGGACAAAATCCTACCCTAATGAGCTGTTTTGGGAACCCACAGAACAGGAGGCTTCAGGGCATAGATCTGGAGGGAACTGGACAAAGTAAAAAAAGCCCAAGGTAAAACCATGAGTTGCTCATCCCTGTGGCTGGAAACAGCAGACAGCTACACCCTACACACAAGGCAAATGGCCTTTGTGGACACTCTGACTCTCACCAACCAGCAAGTAGGAGGGAGCAGTCTCTGGGAGAAAGAGAGTTCTGGTGAAGGGTGGAGAGTGGATTCCTTTCCATGAGTTTGGTCATTTGAGCCCCTTTTGAAACTTGGGGAGGATACCAGCCAGCACCAAGTTGGCCCTGGGGAGAAGGGAGAGGGGAATCTACTCAGACAGCCTGTCACAACCAGCCATCTGGGGGAGAGGTATTTTAGAAGCGAGAGGGTAGAGACAGGCAACTAGCTCTTTCAGCAGCTGAAAACTATTAAAATTCGAATTACCCTAAGGGAAATGGGTGGTAGAAAGAGCTCAATAAGCTGTCTATTTAGAGTCCCCTGCGAGGAAGAGGGGTCTGGAAGGGGGTTGAGTGTTTACTTTCTGGTGAGTTTGGCTGGGTGAACCCCCTCTGAATCTCAGAAGGGACTAACCTGACCGATGGAAATTGGGTGGATAGATTTCTGAAAAGCTAACTGCCTAAGGAGAAAGCTTAGCTCAATGGAGGAATTCTTTCTTTAAATATATGAGGTCATTGGTTTCATTCTCAGCTCTTCTTAGAGAAATGATCCACCAGGTTATCAGACATCCAGCTGATACCTTATGACAGGGAACATACAGATATTCTTTTTGTATTAGTTTTTCTTGGATCTCCTGTTTTTCTTTAAAAAGTTTCCTTTTAAAATTTAACTTAGTTTACTCACTAAAACCTGGGTTTAAACCTGCAAAGGATAGGATGCAGGGTGATTGATGAACACCAACAGCCTGAGAAGCTCCTTAGGGTCTTAAGAGGAAAGGCTGTTTTTCCTTGGATTTTCATTTTTGTTTGTTTATTTCTTTGTTTGTTTTTTGTTTTTTTTATTTTTTGTCTTCCTCTTTTTAAAAAAAAATTAGATGCTGCTGTCCTGTTTCTTGTTTGTTGTCTTTCCCCTTCTTTGTTTCCATTTTTTTATTGTTTACTGAATTTCTCTACCTACACTATTTCTTTTCTTTCCTTCATCTTTCTATCTTCTATTTTCTGATGTTCTTTCATTCCACTTCTTTTTGTTTGGCCTTCAATTTTTCCTGTTTTTATTTCTCACTCCTTTTTTCTTTGTTTTCCTTCTTTTTTACTTTTTCTTTTCCTATTTTCATTTCTATTTCCCTCTTTCCTCATTATTCTGGCCTTTAAATTCATTATATATATTTTTCTCTATTCTGTTTCTCATTTCATTGTTTCTATTTCACTTTTTCATTCTAATTCTTCTGCACTTCTTACTTGAGCATTTTTCTAATTATTATACAGTTCCACTTCTACATTTTACTATTATTTTACTATTATTCTGTTTCTATTCTTACCTCTTTCCTTTTCTCTGGTCCTAATTTTTTTCTCTCAAGGGAACATAGACACCAGCAATATAGAAGAGGAGCAACTAATTGTCAAAGTGAAACTTACCACACGCACAAAAACAAACACAGAATAAAACCCTAGAGTAGAAAGAGGAGCTAATAAGCTGAATAAACCTATCAAGAGAAACTGATGCCTAGACACCAAAAAAAATTTCAACCAATACTAAGAAACAGGAAGACATGGCTCAGTTCAACAAACAAACTGCATACAAGGGAAACTCGATAAGCTTAAGTGCTGATTTCTCATTAGAAACCATGGAAACAAGAAGGCAGTGGTATGACATAATTAGGTGCTAAAAGAAAAAAATTTCTAGGCAAGAATTCTCTATACAGTAAAGCTTGGATTAAAAAATGAGGGCCAGTTCAAAATATGCACTGATAAACAGAAATTAAGAGAGAATGTCAATAAGAAATATCCCCTTCAAGAAATACTAAAGGGAGTGCTGCAGGTTGAAAGGAAAAAACAGGAAAGAGAGAGTTGGAAGAGAGTGTAAGAGAAAAAAAAGAGAAATAGAAAAACACCTGACATAGATAAACCCAAAGAAAATATGGCTAATCTAAGAAATTTCTTGATAATAAAAAGAGTGAAAGTTAATGGATTAAACTCTCCAGTCAAGAGAAAGAGATTATCATAATGGGTAAACATATATGACACATCTATGTGCTGTCTACAAGAAACCCACCTTGGGAGTTGGTGGAGGGAGTGCTCCACGGAGAAGTTTTTGAGGTTTGTTCCATAATGTCATAAAGTATTGCTCAGTTCAGGTCAATTTTGATTTTGGAAATTTGTATGAATCTTATTGATTAGTTGCCTCAACTCCTTTGTCTCCTCTGGGGTTTTGAAATATTCCTATGCTTGGGCCATTTCTTCTGTTTTCTCAGTATGGCCTGTAATTTTTAGCTGATGTCTACACATCTGATTATGATAGTGAGTTTACTCTGATGCTAACTTTCTCTCTCTTTCATAGGGATTTAGTGGTGGGAGGCTGTGGGTTATTGCTGTTTTTTATTCTTTTTTCAATCTTTTCTGTATATTTAGGACTGCTCCTGTTACTAGCTCAATTCCAGACTCTGGACCCTTAATGGGTTGCAGATCTGCTTCAAAAGGCCTTGGGGAGGGAGGCTGTAAAGGCTGGAAAATGCCTCTTTTATTTACTTTTAATTCCCTCACATGAACTTCCTTTGTTGGTCAACAGATGGTGATCTTCATCTGCACTCTCAGTTTAAAGACTGGTTTGAGTGTGTTCACTGGGCAGAATGCAGCAGCAGCAGCTCCTGGGGGTTGGAAACAGAGAAGCCAGCCTCATGCCATATTTGAAGTGCAAATAAATAACAGACATACACACTGGGAAAAGGAAGGCTTTAGGTGCAGTCATTTGACAGGACATGGCCCCCTTAGTGTGTAGGAAGGTTTAGGTGAGATGGAGGAACTTGCGACTCCAGGGTAAACAGCAGGGACCTCATGAATTCATCAATGGTCTATCCCAGCTTCCTTTGAAGGTTTCATGACCAGTTAGTTCTATCTTATGTGTAGATAAGATAGAACTAAGTTTCTTTATGTCATTCCCCTATGGCATGTTTATGGATTTTGTCTTATTCTAATAGATCTATTTTGGGGGCCTTCTAATGCATCAAGCCATTCCTTTATGGGCAGTAGTCATCAAATAATAAAGTACAATATCATTGTGTGACTATTGCAAAACACACATGGCATCTATTTTTTTATCCCTTTGGAGTCCAATTCTTCATGGAAGACATTACAATAGTTCTAAAATGGATCAAGAACAGGGAATCTAGTTATGAATAGTATTCAGCTCCTGGTAACAGAAAACCTACCAGAAAAGTGACATAAACACATTTTGGTTTATTTATCCACACATCTCACATCTAGAGTTAGGCAGTCGAGAGATGGTATGGCAGCTCAGAAAAGTTGTTCGTCGTTAAGTCTCCTTTTATTTATTTATTTTTTTTTATTTT
>JAQZBX010114320.1:0-10028 GCA_029593785.1 Cabassous unicinctus
AAAAAAAAAAAAAAAAAGGATAAGGATACACTCTAGGTACCAATCTGGAAAGATTTCCAGGATATGGTATTAAGTCAAAATATAGAGTCATTGCTCTTTGTGTAAGGAAGGTTGGAGGAGAGGGAAACTATACAGCTGTATCTGCTTGTATTTTCATCAAGGAACGCCCATTGGAAGGCTCCTCAGGAGGCTGATAAAGATGGTTGTCAGTAAGCAGAGTGATGTTAGTTGGAGGACAGCTGGAGGATAATATAGGGAATGTATAACAATGATTTTGGCAGTAGATGAGGATTGTGGTTAACAATATAAATACAGGAATGTTCTTCTACTGCAAGATTCTATGAGTATGGGGATACATGAACAAAATATAAGTAACGTAATTCATTGACTATAGTTACAACTACGTTGTAATGTTTTGTAGCAAAAGCAAAGTTGGTACTATATTAATGCTAAGGGTAATTAAAAAAGAATATGGGGTTTGGTTTTGTGAGATATGAATAAGATTAAGCCTTTTTTTCTCTTCTTCATTTTTTTCATTAATAAGGAGATCTTGACTATGTCATTTCACTCATCTGTGTTGTATCTTTCTGAACACTAGTAGTTGGAATTAGATGATATAAAAGTGTCTGGACAGAACTTTTTAGGAGTAGTGCTTCCATAACTTGTTGAGCTGCCTTTTTCTATTATATCCTTTTTTTTTTTTTAATTTGAAATAAAGTTATTAAAAAATAAAATAAAGAAACACCCACTGGAAGCTCCTCAGGAGGCTGATAAAGATGGTTGTCAGTAAGTGGAGACAGAATGGATGGAGCCAGGAGACTGGGCATATAAGACTTTTCTCTGTTCCTTTTGGTCACTTTGATGACACTGCCATGTCCTCTGGCCTCGACGTGAGCAGCAGTCTCTCGGGAGCACCTGGCCACACCTGATGCTGGAGCTTTTTCTTTTTAAATATATATTTTTTTATTTTTTAAAAGATACTTAGATTACATAAATACTACACAAAAAAATATAGGGCTTCCCATATGCCCCACTCCCCACACCTCCCACACTCTCCCACATAAACAACATCCTTCCTTAGTGTGGCACATTCATTGCAATTGATAAACACATCCTGGGGCATTTGCCATTAAGCATGGACCATAGTTCACATTGTAGCTGCGGAGCTTTCTTGACTCATCAACCCTGCATCCTCGGCTCAGGGAAATCAGCATCACTCACGAGGGAAGCAGAAAAGGATTCACCCTGCAAGTCTCCAAACAGGAGAGTGTTGCCTGAATTCCATTCCATCAGCTCGAATTCATTGAATCTTCTCCCTATAATTTGTTTCAAGGGATGAAAAAAAAAAAAAAAGAAGTTGCTTCCAGCCTCTGGGCTGCTTTGGAGACCCTGAGAGAAGAGATTTAGAGCATCCCGTGAGCATGGCTCTGGCTCCCAGCAGCCTCATATTTCCACATTTCTCACACAGGTTCATATTTCCACTGGGCTCCCTGGGATCCTCTCCTCCTCCCCCTGGAACAAAATGCTGGAACCAGTTCCCTCCTCTCAGTCCACCTTCCATCATCCAATAAGAAAAAAGTGCATGAAAGCATGTCTTGGAATACAGGTACATTTAACTCACAGGGATTGTGTCACAGGGAGAGGAGGGATGGCAAGCCGGGGCTCTGGGCTGCCAGGGGTCTCATCTGTAAAACCGAGAGCCTTCCAGGCCCCACCTCCCAGAGTTGCTGGAAGGGATGACTGAGATGGTGCAAGGGAAGTGCTTCGCACAGCACCTGCTGCACAGAACACACACGATAAATGTTTTCGGTTTTTTTAAAAAAGATTTATTTTATTTACTTATTTCTCCCCCATCCCCTCGTTATTTGCATTTGCTGTGTTTGTTTGTTGTGTGCTGGCCTTTTTTTTCAGGAGGCACCGGGAACCGAACCTGGGACCTCCCATGTGGTAGGGAGGCACCTAATCGCTTGAGCCACCTCCATTCCCTGCTTTTTTGTGTCCCTCATTATGTTTTCTTCTGTGTCTTTTATTGCGTCAGCTTGTGTCAGCTCGCCACGCCAGCCCATCGCATTAGCTCGCTGTCTTGCTCGTCTTCTTTAAGAGGCACCAGGAACCAAACCCGGACCTCCCATGAAGTAGGCAGGAGCTCAATCATTTGAGCCACATCCGCTTTCCATGATAAATGTCCTTTACAGAGAGGATGAGATCGTTTCCAAGTTGTTGCCTGCCTCTGCCTCCTGTCCTCTGCCCTGGCCTTCCTCCATTCCTCACCAGCATCCCCCTGAAGAAATGGACTCATATTTTTGGCCTCAGGGCACATGAAGGGGACCTTACAACCTTCAGCTTTTGGGAGTATGGCATTGGCTCTCAGGTCAACGCTGTCATCCCCATTTGGCAGATGGGGAATGAGAGAGTCTCAGGCCTGTCCTCCCTCACTGCTGCAGCTGGAACTTGATGTCTGCCACCCACCCACCCCCCATGGGGCCTGCAGCTCGATGTACCTGGTCTCCCCGGGTCCCATAGAGCCTTCCTGGGACCCCGTCCCCACTCAGGGCCTCTGTCCTGGACAACCCTTCCCCTCGCTGCCTGTCCCCGTGAGCTGTTTTGGACCCAACAGGTATGAGAAGAGGTCCCTGGGTGCTTGGGGAAGATGGCACTGTTCCTCTTTCCCCTTGTCACCCCAAGGGGTAGTTGCTCTGGCTTCCAGCCTTATCTCAGATCATGGAGTGGGGGACTCTAGCCTTCACTGTCCAAGCTACAGAGGCCCGGTCCCCAGTTGCCCTTGGCCAGTGCCCCTGGCCCACGGCTGCTCCGTGACAGCCATGGGGCAGAATGACACGTCCTTGGGCAGGTGTCCCTCAGGGCACCCCCTCCCAGCTGGTGAAGTGGGACCAGACCCAGGCCCCATTGAACAAGCTGGATGGAAAAGACATGAGGTAGGTGTCCAGTCATGTGGACAGAGCCTGAGGACAGGGTGGGGGTGGGGAGGGGACACCTGCAACGGGCACCACAGGACCAAGCTTTGGCTTCACCCACCTGCAGGGCTGCACCTGCTGAATGAAACCTTCCTGGGCTGGGGTTCAGGGCCTGGGGGACGCCCACAGGGGCTGGTGACAGGAGAGGAAGAGGCTCCCTCCTGCCTGATGTTCTTACATTCAGGCTCAGCTTCCCCGGAGGCAGAGACATCTCCTCTTGGTTCCCAGGAGGCTCGGAACTCTGGAGAGATGGGCAGGACGAGGCTTCTGGAGAAAAGTGACCCCTGGACAAAGGTCAACAGCGGGTCATTTTCCTTCCCGGACTCTAGATCCCAGGCCTGCAGGAGAAAATAAAGGACGGGTTGGTTGGTTTGTGCTTAATCCTTTTACCTGGTGGCTGGCAGGGCATTTGAAGTCATTTGCATTTTCTTTGTGTGCTTTCTCAGAATAATTTAAATCTTCATCGTGGAAGTAAACATAGCAGATGGTCAAAGCACCCTACAACTGAACAAGTGCCTGTCCCCAGGAACCGTCCCCCAGACCGCTGAGCTGAGAGTGTCAGCACTTCCCTGGCCGTTTGCCCTCTGGCTGGCAGGGACGCCCACGGCCCCTTCTGAAATTCAGGACCAGGCCCATGAAGCTCTCTGTCTATTCTAACTCTCACCTTCAGAGTTTGAATCTCAGTGAGTATTTTTCCGTGGCCTCCAAAAGGTTTGCGCCACATGGAAAGGAATACTGGGGCTTCAGAAGTTGCCTTTGCAATCCTACATATGTCATTCGTCCTCCCCACGTCTCTGGCAGCAAAGGTCCTTTGACACCACGAGCTGCTGTGAAATTCCAGCTTCTCGCCTTGGCCTTAACCCAGCTGTGAACCCTGAGGAGCCAGGCACCCACTTAGCTCTGCTGCCAACCCAGCCGTGCCAGGGGGATGCAGGTTAGGGATGTCACTCTGGGCTGAGCCTGCAGACTATAAGCTTGTAAGCTAACAATCCCCATTGCAAAAGCCAACCCACTTCTGGTACATTGCTTTCAGCAGCCTAGCAGACTTTTAAACACACAGCTAGGTCGCCAATCTTGGCTTCAATATATACCCCCAAGGAAAGGCAATTGCTTTTAGCCCAGCTCTGGCTGGCCCTGTCCTGAAAGAGCAGGCTCCATGGAACAAAAGGGGCGAGAAGGCAGGTCAGGAGGCCGGATGGTGGCTGACAAGGCCGGGTACAGCCTGAGCTTCCTGCTGAAGTGGGTGGGAAGACTTTTGGGGCCAGATGCCGGCTTCTCCCAAGGCACTGCCAGTGGGGAGAAAGTCTGAGCAGCATCCTGGGGACCCAACGCCCCCACTCCTGGAACCAATCAGAAGGCATATGACCTCTGAAGCAGGGAGGTAAAATGAAAAGCTGGTTCTTAAGGTCTGGTCAAGCCAGCCAGAGCATCCAGCAAAATCACAGCTCAGGGTCATGGGGTAGTGTCCATGACCCAGGAAAGGAGGCTAGGCTGTGCCAACCTCTGAAGGGAAAGAGGAAAGGGGAAAGGGGAAAGGGGAAATGGTAGTTGTGTTAGTTTGCCAAAGGGCTGCCAATGCAAAGTACCAGAAATGTGTTGGCTTTTATAAAGGGGATTTATTTGGGGTAAAGGCTTACAGTTCTGAGGCTGTGAAATGTCCAAATCAAGGCACATCAGAGATGCTTCCTCACCAACGTCAGCTACTGGTGATCCCAGCATCCTGCCATGTGATGATCAGGCAAGATGATGGGTCTGCCAGTCTCTCTCCACTTTCTCTTTGAACTCAGCAGTGGCCGATCCATCCTCTCTCCCTGGTCTTCGGCTCCTGGAGCCTCTCAGGGCTTCTCCCTTTGAGCTCAGCTGTGGGAGAACCTGTAATCCTTTCTTTCACATGGTTGGATCAATATGGTAGAGCTCCCTTTTCCTATCTCTCTCTCTCTCTGTCTCCATCTATATCAGACCCAGCAAGAGAGCGGAAACTCAACCTGAGTTACACTTCACTGACGTAGTCCAATCAAAAGGGTCTCACACCCACAGGAATGGATTAGTTCAAAAACATAATCTTCCTCTTTTGGGGATTCATCACATTCAAACTGTCACAGTAGTTATTGTCCATGCTCAAAACATTTCAAATGCTCCAGATAGCCCACCCCAAAACTTGTGCACAAATATTCAGCATAGCCTGGCTCACAAGAGCCAAAGGGTAGAAACAACCCAAATGTCATCCAACCAATAAATGGATAAACAAAATATGGTCTCTCCATATGACAGAATATTATTCAGCCAGAAAAAGTAATGAAGTTCTAATACATCCTACAAAATGGATGAACCTTGAAGACATTAGGCTAAGTGAAAGAAGCAGACCCAAAAGGCCACATATTGTATGATTCCACTTATATAAAATATCTAGAAGAAAGAAATTCATAGAGACAGAAAGCAAATTAGTTGTCGCCTGGGGCTGGAGTGGAGACAGAGTTGCTACTTAATGGGTATTTCTGGGTTGATGAAAAATTTTTGAAACTAGAGAGAGGTGATGTTTGCACAACATTGCAAATGTAATTAACATCACTGAATTATATATTCGAAAGTAGTTAAAATGGGAAACGTCATGTTTTATGTATGTCACCACAATAAAAAAAAAATCTTTTTAAAAACTACAGATAATGCTATTAGATATCCAAGCTATAGTAACTCAAGCCTAACAGTTCCCTCTACAGAGGTAACCCACTGCCAGCATGGCATATTTCCTTCCCTATCTTTTTTTAATACATATTATATATAGAATTGCAGTGACAATTCTGATATACACACACCAAAAAAAACAGATTTATTGAGCATCTATTATGAGCCACACACTGTTCTAGGTCTGGGGATAGAACTCTCCTCTACACACAAAGGTGAATTGGTGCATCAAAGAGCAGGAACAATTTTAGTTTTTATAAACAGCCCCATTATCCACCAAAGTACCTGTGCTAATCTATGTCCTGCACCAGTTAGGAATCAATTTGGCTGTGAGGAATAGGAACTCAAACAAGAGAGAAGTGTATGCCTCTCTTATATTAAAGTCCAGAGGTGGGCAGGATGGGGCTGCTGAGCAATTCCGCTCCCCCAAAGTCCCCAGGGACCCAGCCTCCTCCTATCTGGTGGCCTTGTCATGCCTGATTCTGTTCTCGAGGTTGCCTTATTTGTGCTGCAGTTCCAGCCATCACATCTGCATTCCAGGGATTAGGAAGGAAGAAGGGACAAAGAAGAAGGGACAAAAAGTACATACTGGCTACCTTTTAAGGAAGGTTCCAGATACTGCCACTCTACACTTCTTTGTCCACTACGGGCCATTAGCCCCAACCTTGTCACACAGCCACACATACTTACAAAGGAGATTGTGAAACCCAACCTGTATTCTTGGAGGCCATGTGTCAGGCTAAAATGTTGAGGTCTGATCACTATTAAAGAAAGGGATATGGGTAATGGGGGCAGGTTTCAGTCTCCATCACACACACTGGCCAGCAACTTAACATGGTATTTCACTGTTGTTTTAATTTGCATTTGCATTTCCCCAATTACTAGTGAGGTTGGCCATAAGTTTCTTTATCATCTATCTGTGGTTTCCCACCTTAGAATTGCCTAAATTTTCTCTTCTTGGAATGGCCAATTTTTCTTTGGGGTTGGTTGTCTTTTCATTGTTGATTTGTACAATGACTCATGTATTGTACTAGTAATTCTTTGTCTTTTTTAGATGTCGCAAATATTTTCTCCTCATCTGTCATTTTTCCTGTTTGTCATAAAGATTTTCATTTTCATATTAAAACTTGTATCAATCCTTTCTTTTATGGTTTAACTTTTTGATCTGTGTGCTCTTTAAGGACTCCCATTCTCCGAGGTAAAACTATATTTCCCTATATTTATTTTAATACTTTAATCTTCTTTTTTTCTTATGTATATGTCTTTGATCGATCTGGAATTTTTTTTTTAATAGATTTATTTTATTTACTTATTCCCCACTGCTTGTGCTCACTGTCTGCTCTCTGTGTCCATTTGCTGCACTTTCTTCTGTGTCTACTTGTCTTTTCTTCCTGTCTTCTCTTTAGGGGGCACCATAGGACCTTTTGATATAAGAAAGAGACACTCAATTGCTTGAGCCACCTTAGCTCCCTGGTTTGCTGTGTCTCTCACTGTCTCTCCGCTGTGTCTCTTTTTTATTGCGTCATCTTGTTGCATCAGCTTTCTGCACGGGCCAGCTCTCCGCAAGGGCCTGCTCACCGCACGCAGACCAGCTTGCTTTCACCAGGAGGCCCCTGGAACTGAACCCGGGACCCTCCATATGGTAGACAGGAGCCCAATCGCTTGAGCCAAATCCACTTCCCAGAATTTATTTTTTGAAAGCCATGAGATAGGCATCTGTCTTAGTTTATCAAGCTGCTATGACAAAAACCACGCAATGAATGTGTTGGCTTAAACAACAGGATTTTTATTGGCTCATGGTTTTGAGGCTGGAAGAAATCCAAAATCAAAATATCAGCAAGACTTGCTTTCTCCTGGAATCTGTACTTTCTGGCACTGGCTGCCAACCATTCTTGGGCTTCCTTGGCTTGTCTCTCTGCCTACAGTCATTTGGCGATGTCCTCTCCTTTCTCACTTCTGTGACTTCCGGGTTCTCTTCACATGACCTCCAGTCATCCAGATTAAAACCCACCCTCATTCAGTTGGGCCAGACCTTAATTAAAAATAACATCTTCAAGAGGTCCTGTTGACAATGGCTTCACATCCACAAGAATACAGATTAAGATGAAGCATATGTCTAAATTGGGGGACATCAGTCCTTTGACCACAGCATCTAAATTTTTGCCCCCTAAGAGGATGGTATGCCTACCTTGGCCTGGGTGCCCCTAGCTCCAGCCTGGCCCTTCCCCCTGCTTTGCCCTGCCCTGCAGGGGCTGACCCTGCAGGCTGCATTTATGTCACTGGGTTCCCAGCTGAGGAAAGGGAGGCACCAACAAGAGATGGGAAGGCAGGAGGAAAAGAAAGCCAGGGTGTTTGTGCCCCTACCATCTTTCTCCAGTGGCTTCTCTAGCATCACCTCTGGGGCTCCAGCTCCCATAGCATAAAGCCACTGTGCTTCCAGTTTCTGTTAATGGACCCCTCCCATTTTCTCCCTCCAGCCTAGGCTGGGACTGGCTGCCTCTTTGGCCCCTGCTGGTCTCTCAGCTCTTCCATCACCTGTGTAAACAATTCCCTGCACTCAATTCCTTCTATTTTATTTCTTTTCCTGCTCATCCCTTGACTGATGCTGATAGCCCATTGCTCCTACCTTATGTCTTTAAGAAGAAAAGATGAAACACTTCTCCTGTGGTGATGGTTTAAAGCTGTATGGACCCCAGAAAAGTATGTTCTTAAAGTTAATCCATTCCTGTGAGTGTGGACCCATTGTAAGTAAGATCTTTTGGTGAGAAGGAGCTTAAGTTAAGATGTGACCCACTTCGTTATTGGAGTCCTTTATAAGAGAATGAAATTCAGACAGAGAGAGAAAGCCATGGAAACAAGAAGCTGGAAGCAACAAAACCCAGAAAAGAAGGGAGAGACCAGCAAATGCCACGTGATAGAGGAGTCCAGGATCACCAGTAGCCAGTCTTCAGGAAGAAAGTATCAATGTGATGATGCCTTGGTTTGGATATTTTCATGGCCTCAGAGCTGTAGCTTGGAAGCTAATAAATTCCCATAGTAAAAGTCAACCCAGACTTCCAGGAAAATGGCGGACTAGTAAGACACGGGAATCTCTTCTCCAGAAAAATAGCTAGAGAACAGGCTGAAGCAGCCCCGAAATAGATCTTCTAGGGTTTAGGACAGCAGGTGAAGGCTGCACACCATCCAGAGGAGAGAGGGACAAAAGAGGGAAATCGCGATGACAGAACCGTGAGTTGGAACCAGCAGCAGCTGCTGCTGCCAGCACCCTCCCCCACACTCTTTAGAATTCTCGGACCTCTGGGCCTGCAACTACAGACAAAGGGGGCTCCAGGGATCTACCACTCCCGGGAAGGGGAGAGAGAGGGACACGCCTTAGGCTGACTCAGGTTGTGACCCGCAAATTTGGGCTGCAGAGCCCCACGGACCCTTCCACATGGTGGTTTGCCCTGGGAGCCTACCAAGGACTGGAGAAATCCGACCCTCGCAACCTGCCTCTCTTCTAGCCTGGACTAATTGTTGAGGGCTCCACAGGAAAGGGGAGAGAGAGCATGGGGCTGACCCTGCTTTTGACGCACAGGTTTGGTCTGCCCTGTCCTGAGACCCCTTCCAGACTGGGTGGGACTGCGCCATTGTTTGCCTTGGAGCCTGCAAGGGGCTAAAGATATACAAACCTTCCAGTCTCCTCCGCTACTAACAGGGACTGATTGTTTAGGATTCAGAGGGGAGAGGAAATATTTCCTAGCTGGGAAAAGGGAGGGGCTACCAGAGAAGACTGGAGAACTGTTTCAGAAAGTTTGAATTACAAGGATCTTAGCACCCAAACAGGAAGCTCTACCACATTGATCTGGTCTGTGTCACAACAAATACACTCTGACCAGGCATTGAATTGAGAGCTGCCAATGAGCACCATCTCCTGGCAGAACTAGGAAATGCACATAAGAAAATTAAATAGGAGAGGCTTTTCCTGGCCTCTATAGCCTCCCAGCCCAAGGCCTAGGAAACAACTCTTCAACCAATTACTGGGTCCAGTGCCCAGTTTTGAGCAACCAGCAGGACAATCCTAACTATCAAGATTGAGCCAAAAATCAAAGAGCTGTGGTAACTCACAGCCTCCTGCCACTAAAACCCTATAAAAGAGAGATAGAGCATCTAAGTAAAATACAACCTAACCAGATGCCTAAACACCAACAAAAAATTACGAGCCATACTAAGAAAATAGAAGACATGGCTCAAGAAAAGGAATACATCAAAGTCCCAGAAGAGATGCAGAATTTGAGAGAACTAATCAGTGAGATGAGCACAAATTTCCAAAATCAAATTAATGAGATGAAAGACAATATAGTTAAAGAGATAAATGACATCAAGAAGACA
>JAQZBX010114321.1:0-10028 GCA_029593785.1 Cabassous unicinctus
TGGCTGAAAGTGGCAGTCTAGTGGTGTAATTGTCAACTGAGAGAAAGAGAATAATCTAGGGACTGTATAGCTTGATGAATCAGTGGTTGATAAGGATTGTGGATTATAATACAAATATAGGAATGTTCTTCTATGAAGTAGAACAAATATATGTCAATATTAAAACGTGTTACAAATATGGTGATACATGGGAAAAAGCAATTAATGCAACTTATGGACTATATTTAATACCAATATTGTAATATTCTCACATCAATGGCAAAGAAGGTACTATATCAATGCTAAGGGTCAATAATGGGGAGATCGGAAATTTTTCCATTGGAGTAAAGAAAATTTCCCTAAATTCACTGAGGGGATGAAAGCACAAGTCTGAAATGAAACTGAGAGCCACTGAATGTCCACTTTGGGTGGAGTGTACAAGTCATGGTACTTTATAGCATCATGTGGTGAATAATGGATTGTGCTTGACAGTACAAATAGAAAAATGTTTTGACCCAACCCGCAGGTCAATCGAACTGGAACCTGAAAGAAGGAGTGGGAATGATGGGGACAAGAGACACGAAGAATGGAGACAAGACAAAGCTCTGATCAAGTCTCGTTTATTCAAGTTAAGTTGGGGTTATATATAGTGGGTTCTTGAAGCGGTCACCTGATGTAGACATCAGCAAGTTGCTAGGTAACAGAAACCACCACCTGGTCAGCTGATTTACAGGAAAGGATGCAGTGAGTATGGGGAAATAGAAACTTAGTGCGGGACATGCGCAATGACATTTGGCAAAATGGCCAAAGTGGGAGTGCCCAAACAAAATAGAAGAGGAGATGGTGTTAGTTCTAAGAATGGCCATGATAAAGCAAATGCCAAGGGCAGCTTCCCACAAGTCCCCCTTCTTTATAATATTTTTTGAAGGTGGTAGACTGATGTATGGCCAGTCTTGAGGGGACTGTGCCTGTCTTAGGTCAAGGTGTTTGATAAAAAGGCAGTATTTGTCCCACCCGTCATCAAGAATCGAGGCAGCAAGTGGCCTCATCTCTGTCTTAGGTGGTTTGTTCTGCCGAGATGAGGTGCCCAGTTGCCCATCATTGGCTAGCCAGTCCAGTGCTCCAAGACATTTTGATGAATTTTTATGGGTTGTGAATAGGCCCTTCATGGGGCTTCACAATCGGCCATGTCCAGTCTATGATAATGGACCTGAATAGGCTGCATTCTTATAGCATCCAGTTGTTGTTTTAAGAAGGCCATGATTTTGTTGAAGAGGAAAGGTCCTAGTGATAAGAGTATTAATAAGCCAAGCACTGGTCACAAGAGGGGGAGTAAATAGGGTAATGTTCCATTAAGCCCAGTCCACAAGGGGTTGTCAGCTAACTCTTTTCTCCTTTTTTCCAAATCTTCTTGAAGTTTTCTAATTTTGTCACGAACAATGCCAGACTTGTTGGCATAGAAGCAGCATCGTTCCTGTAAGCCCAAGCATATCCCCCCGTGTTCAGCAGTTAATATGTCCAACCCTCTTCTATTTTGCAATACTACTTCAGCTAGTGAGTCTAGCTGATCCTGTATATCTTGTATGGTACTTGACAAAGCCTGAATATCGGCAATTAACTGTTTGGACAACTTGGAATATTGGGCAACAGAGAGCCCCAGACCAGCCGACCCTGTGGCTAAGGCTCCAGTTATACCCAATGTGGCTATGAAAGGAATAAGCTGCACAGCCTGTTTATAACGACTGACTATATGGTCCAATCTAGGAACGGGGATGGGCTCATCCCCTAGAATAATATCTATATCAGGGAGGAGGATGGCTAAGGTGCATAATCCTGTCCAATTAAAAGGCAAGAAGGTATAAGCAAGATTGTTACCACAAACAAACACAGAACTCTGGCCTGCACAGAGAGCATCGGATATATTGAGTATAGTACTGCACTGAGTGAATTGGAGTAGTCCTAGATCAATATCATGGTTACCATGTGACGGGGAATACAAACAAAAAGAGCTGTTCTGGAATATTGGCTGCACGGTGATAGGTGGGCTAGGGGTGCAAGAATAGTTGTAGGAGGTGTGATCATGATAGGGAAAATAGGTGCCATTATAGGTGGGTATTGCTAATGGCATAGGAGGTCCCAGATGTAGACATAGCCAGCAGTCTCGGGCGATATTAGGTTGTGACTCATTGAGCAGCTTAAAAGTGGCTATAAGAATATCAAGAGTTTGAATGTCTACATCTATGCCCCTAGTTTTGGGTAGAGCCAGGGGGTGATATTCAAGTTGAGGGAACAATTTTCTTGTTAGTTCTTCTATTCTATCTTGGGTGACAATCTGTCGGACCTGGTCTTGCGGACCTCCTCCGTCAGACACATGTATAGGTGGTTTTTGACTCCAACAGACCGGCTTCCCTATATGCCCTAACAGGAAGATTGGGCAAGTTTAGGGTAGCTAATCCCCGAGGAGGTGTCCCAATCTCCTCCAAAACTGCCAGAGGAAATTCTGTTTAAGGTGGCAGTAAAATATGTTTTATTATCTGGACCGGTACAAGTTTGGAAAGTATCATAACAGCTACTGTGCATACTTTGTTGGAAGGTGGTGCAGGGGCATCTCCCCGGATTGCCATGACTAGGGAGAATCGGCTTAGGGTGATTTATACAAACCCATTGCTGTTTATGCCCTCTGAGAGTGTCTTGTGCAGCTTGTAGGTAAGCTGATTTTGAGCCACAATGCATGAGCAAAGTAAATGTTCCAGGGGTAGTTCTATAACCTGCCCCCCCCAACAATCACAAGGTTTACCATACAACTTCTCTAGTAGATCATTAGAGGAAGTAGGGGGTCCAATGTTCACGTGAGAGGTGGTTAGAAGACAATACATCATCCAAATTCCTTGATATGATTTTCTGGATTGCTCCATTTTCTATAAAAAACAAGAAGACAATATTTTCTCAGGGCAGGTCCTCTGCCCTGGATACACGGTTATTGTGTATCTGTTTAACCAATCATTCTGGTAGCCATCGGGCGGCATCCATTTCTTTAGAATAGACACAGACTGATCCTCTGTCCCATATTAGAACAGGGTCTGGCCCATGCCAAGTATTGTCCAGAAGGTCTTTCCATAAGATGATAGCAAAGCTCTTATTAGTATTGGCATGCCAGAAACGTTCTGCTGCAGAGCGCTCATCATTGTCTAGAATTAAAAAATTTAAAATAAAGAGAGAGTGGGATAATAAATTTCTGGGGGATCCCCTACTGGGGTACCATTCCCCCTTTTTTATTTTGTTTATAGTATTTTTTAAAGATAAATGTGCTCTTTCTACTATACCTTGTCCCTGAGGGTTATAGGGTATTCCAGTAATATGCTTTATTGTTAATTGTTGGCAGAAGTTAACAAACATTCAGCCAACATATCCAGGGCCATTTTCTGTCTTGATTTGTTGTGGGAGACCTAGTACTGACATGGTAGTTAACACATGAGCAATAACATTTTTTCCTGCTTCTCCTGTTTGGAGGGTGGCATAGATAAAGCCACTAAAAGTGTCAATAGTGACATGAGCGTACTTCAGATTGCCAAACTCAGGAATATGGGTTACATCCATTTTCCATATGGCATTAGGTACAAGTCCTCTAGGGTTAACTCCCAGATGGGGTGTGGGTAAGAGAGGTAGACAAGAGGGGCATTCTTTAACAATCTGACGAGCTTGCTCTCTAGTAATCTTAAACATTAACGTTAAAGTGTGTGCATTTAAGTGATTTAACCGGTGGGCTTGAATAGTGTGAGCTACATTGTCTTGAGCTGTAATATTGTGTTGGCAAGATTAACATAACAGGAAACTCGTGAGGCTTGATCGGCCATGTGATTACCTTGGACTAAGGGTCCTGGAAGATTTGAATGGGCTCTCAAATGGCCAATAAAAAATGGGTGAGTTTGGCTTCGAATAAGAAATTGCAATTATGAGAATAATAGTGCCGCTTCAGAAACATATTTTATTTCTGCGGCTGTTTCAAGCAGTGGAACAGATTGTGCTATATATGCACTGTCTGTATAAAGATTAAACGGTTTGTCTGATAAGGCTGAGAATACCGCTATAATGACTTGTAATTCTGTGAGTTGTGCAGATTTAGAACGAGTATCAAACTGAACAATCTTGTCATTGAATACATATGCAGCCTTTCCAGAGGAAGACCCATCAGTAAATACTAAAAGAGCATCAGTTATAGGTTGTGTAGAAGTCATCACAGGAAAAACAAAGTCATGGGTACTTAAGAAATGAAGAAGTTTATCAGTAGGATAATGGTTATCTATCTGTCCTTCATAGGATGTGCAGGCAATGGGCCAGCAGTCAGTGGTTTGCAGGACCCAATCAACCTGAGCCTTTGTGTAGGGCTGAATAATATTGTCGGGCTCTTTACCAAATAACGTCTGCCTTGTTCCCTTCCTAGGCAGATAACATCTGCGACTGCTTGATAATAGGGATATATTACCTTTGCGGGTGATGCAGGTAGGTGAACCCACATTATAGGGGCTGTTTGCCAAAATACTGCCGTAGGGGTGAAGGAGGTTTTGCATATGATAAAAAACAATGGTTGGTAGTAATCTATAGCAGTAACAAATTGTGAGAGTATAGCTCTTTCAACCAATTTTAGCGCTAGACGTCCTTCTTGGGTAATTTCTCTATGGGAGTTCGGGTTAGAATCCCCTTGAAGAATGTTAAACAATGGTTTTAGGTCTCCTGTAGTTAGTTTCAAATAAGGACGTAGCCAATTTATGTCTCCTAAGAGCTTTTGGAAGTCATTCAGGGTTTTTAAATTGTCTAGTCTAAGTTCTACCTTTTGATGAGTTATTTTATTGTTTGACATCTGGAATCCCAAATAAGTATATGGGTCCTGCAATTGTACTTTATCAGGGGCAATTTGTAGTCCTTTTGACTTCAAGGCAATTTTGAGGTCATAGAAACAATTTAGGACCTCTTGTCCATATTTTCCAGCCATCAAGATATCATCCATATAATGCACGATATAAATATTGCTCCATTTATGTCTAACATCTTGTATGGCCATATCTACAAATTTCTGACATAGTGTAGGGCTGTTGGCCATGCCTTGAGGTAGGACTCTCCACTGATATCTGGTCATCAGTCTTTTAAAATTGATGGAGGGAAGACTAAAGGCAAAACATTTTTGATCTGAGGGGTGCAACGGGATAGTAAAGAAGCAGTCTTTTAGATCTATAATAACCTTATAATGTCTGAGAGGTATAGCTGCAGGGGATGGCAGGCCAGGTTGTAGGGCATCCATAGGTATCATAGTCTTGCTTACCGCCCTTAAATCCTGCAGGAGTCACCATTTTCCTGACTTTTTCTTAATAACAAAGATAGTAGTGTTCCAGGGTGAATTGCTTTCTAAAATATGACCCACTTCTAGCTGTTCCTGTACTAACTGCTGTGTGGCCAATAGTTTTTCAGAGGATAAAGGCCATTGATCAACCCACACAGGTTCATCAGAGATCCATGTGATTTGGTCTGCGTGGGGTACAGGAGAGTCAACGACCTCTAGGTTAAATTTCCCAGCTCCCTTTTGTTTTGTTGTCGTTTAATAGCCAGGGGTTGAGAGATGCCTGATTCATTTTTTCCCAGTCCCTTTCCTGGTTTGTAACCTTGAGAAAGCATTTGTGCTGTGATGATATCATTGGGACTGCCTATTATAAAGCCTAATTGAGTAAGCAAATCTCTTCCCCAAAGGTTAATGGGTAGTCACTGTATAACATAAGGTTGTATAAACCCATGATTCCCTTATTTGTCATGACAGAAAAGTAGCTTTGAGCTCTTTTTGGGATTCTGGGTTTGACCTATTCATTTTAAATTTGTCAGGGTGGGGGAAAGAGGTCATCGAGATGGCCATTCTTCTTTCTTTAAAATGGTAACATCTGCCCCAGTATCTACTAGTCCATCAAATTCCTTTTCATCTAGCCAGAGGGTCATCATAGGTTTTCTAGGTCAGACAACCTGTGCCCAATATGCATCAGAGGAGCAAAATCCTCTCACACCTCATTTAGTGCTTATCACTCAATTATTCGTATCCAGCAGAGGAAGTAACAGCAATTGAGCTATCCTCTGTCCTGAAGGAATAGTAGAGATAGTCTGAGGGGAAGATGCCATAATTTTTATTTCCCCATTGTAATCATTGTCAATAACTCCAGGGAAGATATGCAGTCCATTGACTGTGGAGCTGCTACGCCCAATTATCAGACCAAAAGTGTTTGGTGGTAAGGGGCCAAATATGCCAGTTGCAAGGGTTTGAACTCCCATTTGTGGTGTTAATACTGTGTGGGAGTTGGGAAAGAGGTCCAATCCTGCGCTTCCGGGAGTGGCTCGACAGAGGTCCGGAATGGATTGTTGTTTGCTGGGACAAAGCTGACCACCCCATAAGCTTGTCTGGGATTGGGGGCCTGGGGCCGGTCCCGATTCCCGTTTCCCGAAACGGGGAGCAGAGGCTGACCTTGGGCATCGGTTTTTGATTTACACTCATTGGCCCAATGCTTACCTTGGTGACATCTGAGACACAGTCTAGGCATAACGCCCTTTCCTTCAGTAGTTTTAGAGCTTCTGCAATTTTTTGCAAAGTGTCCGGCCTCCCCACAGTTAAAGCACCTTCCTTTACTTAGTTGGGCTAAGTCCTGTTTGACTGTAAAGCCTTGCAAGGCCGCTGCCATTGCCAACCCTTGCTGGTAGGCGGCTCTGATGTCTGAGCATAACCTAATATAACCAGACAAATCTGTCTTTTTTCTATAAGGTCAGATTGCAGCCTAACAGGCCGCATTCACATTCTCATAAGCTAACTGTTTCACAAATTCAGTCCCTGCTTCAACACTGCCAAATATCTTTTCTGCAGCTGTTATGAGCCGATGCACGAAATCTGCAAACGGCTCATCTGGTCCTTGTTTTATACTCGTTAGGGAAGAACTAAGATCTCCTTTGGTGGGCAATTTTCTCCAAGCTCTGGAGCCTGCGGCCTGAATTTGGGCAAATAGTCCTGCATCATACTGCATTTGGGCTTCATTAATAGCATAATTTCCCTCTCCTATTAACATATCCAAAATCCACCCGTTACCTGCCTGTGCATTGCACCTGGCAGTGTCCTTGCAAATTTCAATGTATTCTGATTTCCATAGTAGATAATCTCTGCCTGACAGAGTGGCTCAGGCGATAGTATGCCAATCAAAAGGAATAAGCCAATTTTCAGCAACCGACTCAACAATGCTTAAAGTGTAGGGAACGATAGCTCCATATTGAGCAACTGCAGTTTTTATCTCTTTTATAACTTTAAAATCGAAACCATTATGATGTCTCCATGCCTGACCCTGAGTGTCTGTCGTTTCTGTGACAGGGAAAGCCTCTGGTTCCTCTAAGTGAATTAAGGAGGGAGGAGCCTGGGGCGTTTTTGGAACCACTCCCCATGCAGGAGGTTTTGCACGTGGTTCCATAGTTTTGTTATCATCTTTAGCCTTACCCACTTTTAGTCTCTCTAACTGACATAGGAGTTCTTGGTGTTATTCTTCTAATCAAATTTGTTCTTTTAATTTTTCTATTTTATCTAATAAATCTTTTTTAGGGTCTATAACCGGCATCAACACAGGTGGCACCATAGAAGAGGAGGAGATATACAGTGGGGGCCACCTTAAAGATGGCAGCCAGTCTGGATTATGATATCTGGCAGCTTCTTCTTCAAGATCATCCCAATCTATATCAGACTAATCATTATCGATTTCTTCCTTAAATTTTTTAAGACAAGGATATAGTCCCCTTTTATGCTTTGTGCCTGGTTTTGGTTTAGTCTTTTCCTCTCGTGTTTTTCTCTTTTCTATCTTTATCAGCGGGCCAGAAGTTTTTCTATTACTTTTGCTCTCATTTTTGCTTTCTAAGGATATCAGGTCTTCTTCCTGATCAGGACTTTGAGGTTTATCTGATGGATTATCTTTGGAAATGTGGGTACATTTCTCGGGGTTAGCACCTTCTCGGCCCTCTTCCTGTCCTTTCTGTAAAATGGCATCTTCCTGTCCTTTCTGTAAAATGGCTTCACCTTTTTCAAGAGCAGCCACTATTGTACTGTCCCTGTGGTGAATACTTAGGATTTCACTTATAAGATTCCAATAAGAGAAAGCGGTCACTGGGATTTTTTCGGGCCCAAAAGCTCTGTAGTAATCCTTTAGGGCATCTCCTACTCTTGCCCACCTCTTCTCATCAATGGTTCCCTCTTTTGGGAACCAGGGACAAACTTCTTTTAGAAACTCAAAAAACCTTAGCAATTGTTTCACTTTCACCTTTACTCCTTGTGTCTTTAAAGCATCTTTGAGGCCCTCTACAAATGTCTCATGCTGACTAATTTCCTGTCCCATAATTGCTGATCACTTACCGAGGTCCGATTGCAAGGCAGGTTCCCTCGCAGCGTCCTCCAGGTTTCTCGAGTCTCGACTGGCTTCACAGTCAGCGTTCCTCACTGCATCCCTCATGTTCTGGTCCCTGTTCGGGCGCCACTTCACCCGACCCATGGGTCAATCGAACCGGAACCTGAAAGAAGGAGTGGGAATGATGGGGACAAGAGACATGAAGAATGGAGACAAGACAAAGCTCTGATGAAGTCTCGTTTATTCAAGTTAAGTTGGGGTTATATATAGTGGGTTCTTGGAGGGGTCACCTGATGTAGACGTCAGCAAGTTGCTAGGTAATAGAAACCACCGCCTGGTCAGCTGATTTACAGGAAAGGATGCAGTGAGTATGGGGAAATAGAAACTTAGTGAGAGACATGCGCAATGACACTTGGCCAAACGCCCAAAGTGGGAGTGCCCAAACAAAATAGAAGAGGAGATGGTGTTAGTTCTAAGAATGGCCATGATAAAGCAGATGCCGAGGGCAGCTTCCCACAGTGTTTCTCATGAATTATGAAAACTGTGTAATACTAATTGTAATAATAGGGTGGCTTGTGGAAAATACACCACATCTAATCTTTGGACAATAGTTAGCAATATATTTTGATGTTGTTCACTAATAACTTAAAACAAATGTTCCACAAAAATGCAAGGTGTTGGTTGTGACCTGATAAATGGGAATTCTGCACATTATGCATGATTGTTTTCTAAACTCTCAACTTCTCTAATAAAAATAAAAAATGGGCAAAAGCCTTGAATAGACATTTTTCCAAAGAGGAACTATAAATCGCTAAAAAGTACATGAAATATTGTTGAACATCTCTATTAGGGAAATGTAGATCCAAATTAAAATGAGATATCATTTCACACCTTTCAGAATGGCCATTATTAAAAGCAAAAACAAAAAACTAATGTGCTGGAGAGGATGTGAAGAAAGAGGAACACTCTTTCACTGATGATGGGAATGTAGAATAGTGTGGTCTCTTTGGAAGACAGTTTGGTGATTCCTCAGCAAACTAAGTATCGAACTACCATACTTTCTGGCAATGCCACCACAGGGAATATATTCAGAAGTGCTGAAATCAAGGACGCAAGCAGGCCTTTGCACCTTGATGTTCATAGTGTCATTGTTCACAATTGCTTAAATATCTAAAGAACCCAAGTGACCATCTACCAATTAATGGATAAATAAAAGGTTGTATACACATACGATGGAATACTAATCAGCTGTAAAAAGAAATGAAATTGGGATGCATATGATAACATGGATGAATCTTGAGGACAGTATTTTGAGTGAAATAACTTAGACACAAAAGGACAAATGCATGGTCTCACGAACATGAACTAAATATGATGAGTAAACTCATGGAGTTAATCTATAAAGTATTGGTTACTAGGAGATAGAATGTGGATTGAAAAGGGGGAGCTGATGCTTAATGTTTGTAGAATTTTAATAAGGTTTATTTTTAAAGTTTGGAAATAAATTTGATGGTAACACATTATAGTGAGTATAATTAACACTGCTGATTTATAAATGTGATTGTGACTGAAAGGGATAGTATGTGGATGTAATATTTCAATTGAAAGAAAGCTAAAGAATAATCTAGGGACTGTATTACAAGATGA